>JASPKZ010003225.1:0-129744 GCA_030220185.1 Diploptera punctata | reverse complement strand
CTATACTTATCGAGATCTGTAAACGACAAGGTGCCGGCGGACCACGTCTGACGCACCGTCAACCGGGGTGAATGAACCAAAGGTTGAGATTGGATTGGAGAATGTTGTAAAGAAAATTTGTGGCAGGGGAAAATTTGAGAAATTCAGAGGAAACGTGCCCAAGCTTCGTTTCGTCCACCACGATACCCACATATAGTGACGGAGATTCGATCTCGAGATCGGCAGAGTGAGCGGTGAGAGGATGGCATCTAACCGCTTGCGTCACGGAGCCATCTGATATTTTAATAAAAAACGCCATGCCGCTACAGGCTTAGAAGGCCCTTGGCCTACCAGCCGACTGCTGGCTTCATATCCACACGTGTTAATTACACAGGTAGACTAACATCCCGCCAATGTAGGGGTGACATGTGGTCAGCATGTCGGTTCCCCTAGCATGTATGACTGGTTTTCTCAACATGAGTCGCTACTTACTGTAGCTAACCGAATTTCTCATGATGCTGGGTGGGTACAGTCCCATTCTGATCGAACATTCACGAGAAAATGTCTTCCCCTGTGAAGAATCGAACCAGCGTAAGTCCCGTAGTTCTGCGCCAAGGTACCATGCCTTAAACCACTCGGCTACGGTAATAACATAAATTACATTTTTTCTTGTTGCAATAATACTTCATTTTAAACGATTTATTTGTTCATTTCATAAATTGTATCCATTAAAATAAATCGTAAACTCTGTACGATAATGTTTAAGCTGCTTTAAAAACCCTAACCTCAGCGGAACTCGTATACACGACCTTCGGCTTGTAGGATAATTTTATTTCGATTGCTATGTGACACTATTCCCGTTTTAAATTTATAGTATAAAAAATTACTTCATAGAATCGTTTATGTAGTATTGTTTGTCAGTTTGATATACAAATTATCTAATACTCATGATAATATTCTTATAGTGCGGACAAATTTCAAACAATAATTTAATTTTTTCGTTTCAATTTTGTAATATAAGTTCATAATGCCAGTTTGAAATCCCTCTATCGAGCGTCACCGTAACTAGCGTCCTCGTTGAAATATCTGTAAGCTAGCGACATCTGATGTATAATCCGTTCACTATTTCGATTTTGCTCTTCAGTTCATCGAAAACTTTTATTCTACTCCTTGCTTCTTTATTTACCTTCCTATTTTAACAGACCAATCTCTCCCCCCCCCCTCAACGTAGCTAGCATCCCAGGAGATGATTTTGTTCCCGGCTATACTATAAGAAATGTTCTTTCAGCAGACCTGTAGGGTGGTGAGGATAACCGAATACAAAACCTGATATGAGACTTAGTGAAATCCAGATAAGAAAACTGAATCTAGGGTTAAGGGACTGTATAATGGTAACAATGTGACTCCCTGCACGCAGTTCTGCTAACCAATGAGAGCAGCCATATCAGTCGAACTGGGCCATTAGATGTTTTTTTTTTCGATTTACGATTGAATAATATTTGTTTGGAAATGTATATATGACTAGCTAATACTCGGCGCGCGCTGCTACGCCTAAATAAATTAATGTATACTTTTTTAATTCTGAGTTGAATAAGTAAAAAGAAAATTAGAAGTATATTAAACTGTATGATATACATTGCGACAAATCAAATATCACGATTTCTAGAGTCATTTGTAATTTCGGATTTCAGGTAAATCCCCCATTTCTAATGGTCAGATGTCGCTGAGTTTTGGACAATATCTACTCCGTATATATTTAAATAGTATATACTGAGTTTCATTGTGAATCATCGAAAATTTCGACCGCTAGAACGATTTTTAAATTTTCGTTCCTGGGAACTCCTACACCTGACAATTTTAGAGCATAACAGATACCTGCTAAAACTCGCTGTAACTGATAACCTGCATGTACAAATTTTCATGAAGATCTGAAGTCCATAAATCACAAACACACGCAATATAGGCCTATAAAGATAACGTTTGTTATACCGGCGTGTTGAGGTAACTGTCTGCAGGAATTTGACCCTCGTACAGTAGCTTATGTATGAATCAGGAGCATTCTTCGCTGTACATCTCCCAAAATACACAAACTCACTAGCACTATAGAACCAGTAGGTTAATACCATTGCGGACATAAGCTCTCCATACATCCCATGCTTAGCTAATGTTTTCCAATCATCCCCTGTTTAATATTTTCCCTCAAATCAAGGTTAAGGGGACCCGGAGGCCAGATGTCATGAAAAAATGAATTTTCATTTTTATCAATAAATACCAGAAAGATTCCTCTTTAATATGGTATAATTATCTTGCCTGTATCTTGTTTCTAAGCGTGTTTATTATTTCTTTTAAATATTCCCCGTCCCTTTAAAATGTGGGCGTGAGCCGTCAACTCTCTCCCATAGTTAGCATTCATTTTTCCAATATATGAAGAACAGTTTCATCTAAACTATTAAAGTTAGAGACTTGAAATTTTCAGGGCTTCAATATAGTGTTCATATACAATTTGTACCATATTGAGGTTGTGATAGCTCAGTAATTAAACAATTTAGGTTGCAAAATACAGTGTAAAACACTGAAAGAAAATATTTGTAAAAAAAATATATAAATGCATATCTATATAAATCCTTATGATAGAAGACTCTAAATATATTAACCTTTCCACTGTAAAAATTTCAACATGATAGGATTAATAGTTCAGGAGAAAATGTTCCTTACATTTAACATTAAAAGTATAGGATGTTCCGGGTCCCCTTAATATTATTCTCCCACCTCATTTTTGGTCTACCAACTGGGTGTTTTCTCTCTGTTTCCTACATCAAGTTCCATACCTTCTTTCATTCGCCATTAGTGCCACATGTCCTGGTCATCGCAGTCTAAAGAGACCTAACTGTTATTACATCTGGTTTCCCATAGAGACCATGCTGCTCACTGTTAATAAATCTTCTCCATTCACCTGTCTGTTCAACTCTCTTTGGTCTAAAAATTTTCATAAGAACTCGTAATAGTTTCTCCTCCCTTAAAGTAAGAGTCCATGTTTCGTTTCCATATAATATAACTGGCAGAATAACAGTTTTATATATTTTCAGTTTAATTTATTTTTATGAGAAGATAGGACGACAATAGGGTGGGATAATAAACTAATTCCTTGAAAGGATCCTTCGCTTTAGTAAATACATTTCTGTATGAACTGTGGGGCGTTTTTGTTAAAAAATTGTATTATCGCTATAAAAAACTCAACTAACGAAGTAGCTAATAATAAATCGAGAAGGGCCCTAATTATAAAAGTCCACTAAGAAAAAATGAAAGAAAGAAAAATACTTCTGAAATAATAAATAGAATTATTCCTCATCGTAATCCTTTTGTAACAAACCAGTCGCTGTTTCGCCACAGTCATCATCATCATCATCATCATCCGTCACGAATTATTTATTTAATTTTATACTATCTCATTAATCTTTTCCTCGTTTCTTATATATCTTGTACATATTATATATTTAATTCGTTATATTTAGAGTAAATCAAAAAAATTACATTATAAATATTAATTGTATTGTATTCATAACATGTAATCGTTTATGTATATTGTAATTTAGATATAAGACTATTTGTTTTGTATATTTTTTGTTCGGCCGCGGTGGACTAATGTTATGCGCCTTGCCTCTGGCCCCGAGGGTCGCGGGTTCAAACCATATTGGAATTGACTTAGTCCAATGAGTCTGGGGAGGATTTGCAGTAGATAATGCTCCTTTAAATCGATTCTTTACCTTTCATTTTTCGGGGTCGATGGATTTTTTAGGACGGAAAAATCCAAGGAGCAAGTCCTCCGAAGAGGCTTTAAGCCGTGGGTCCCGAGTCTGAAGATTTTCAGGCTCGTAAAAAATCTTTAAGCCTGAATGAAAAGGCCTCTAAGCAAAATTTACCGAATTTTCCGTCCTAGTACTACCTTGGTTTCCTAGATGTCAGTATGAGGCGGAACGCTGACCACGTAACACTCAAAATGACATCTATACGAAAACAAGTGTAACTAAAATTAGTATGGTTCAAATTCTTCCCTGTAGGGGGAGAGCACCTAAATCTCTGTAAAGGGAAAATATGGGCTTACAATATATATCTTTTTAACCTGGTTGAGTGGTAGACAAGGCCTTAAGGCCTTAACTCTGCCAGGTAAAATAAAGCTATTATTATTAAGCTATTATTAATTAGGCCTTTGTAGATCTGTTTCGGCCTCATCTAGCAGTCTTTTAAGAGGTCTTCCTGCTCGACGATGTTCTTTGGGTTTATATTGCTCTACTCCAGTCTCTTTTTCTTAATGTCCAAATCTCACTTCCGTATAAAAAGGAGAGTGATACCAAAGTATTACATATTTTTATTCTTGTGGATTTTTCTACTAAATTTAACTTTTAATGTATTATCTGTTTTTCCCAAGATTTGTGTAAATTTGGTGATTTTCTTGTTCACATATTTTTTCATTTTGATAAGATATTTCACAACCTAAACATTGTAGTCGAAATGTTATATTTGTTCTAGGCTTTGGTTTTTGTATATTATTTTACTTCTGATTGGATCTTCTCCTAAGAATGTCATTACTCTTGACTTTTGTACTAAAATTTTCCATCCCAAATTTTTTAATATTTTATTTAATGTGTATAGTTATATCTGTAAACTGATTATTATAACTTGATCATCTGCGAAATGTATAGTATTTAATGTTAAGGTACTGGTTATTATGATAGCTGATACAGAGATTAGGTCCCATTATATATTTTTTTTTTTCATTCAATGTAGACAAGGTGTCTGTTCCTTTCCAATGTATTGCCTCAATATTGTATATTTCCATCATTTCTTCGGGCGTCCAATATTTCTTTTCTCAGTGGGAATTCATCCCTAGCTATTTTAACAATTTTGTCATTTGCCATTATATTTATATTTCAATTCCATTCTTTCCTTCTACTATTTATCCAATTTGAAATTTGTTCTTTTTGTAAATTTTTCTCTTATCGCTTCTGATGCGATCTCTTAATGTAATTTTTCTATCGTTTGCAGAACTTTCATTTCACATGATTCCAGTAGGCGTCTACTATATTTTGTTTCTGGTCTAGTTTTTGCTGTATATGTACAAAATAAATTATTTTATTAATGTAAATATTGAATATTGCTACAGTATACTTATGAAAACGCTGTACAAATACGAGGTAATTAACATGTCTTGTTTATACGATAGTATGATTATTATTTATGTTTGGTTTGGACAGCAGCTGTAATGGATTGGAAGAGCTTCAGTTTAATCAGTGAAGTGTGAGATGGAAACATTCCACGCTAACACTAATAATATAACGGTTACATGCAACCTCTAAAATAAATGGCATCACATAAAACGGTTTTGCTACCATGAGACAAATAAATAAACTTTATGAAATGAAAGTGACGTGAATGGTTCTTATTCCAGTATTTAGGTTGTGAAATATCTCATCAAAATGAAAAAGATGCATACATGAGTTTCGAGGTTTTCCTTTCTTTATTCTTCCGGTAGACACCTATCCAATGCCTTTCTTCTTGTATTCGTCGTACATTCCCATGCCATTTAATTGTTTATATAATGCACTATTGAATATTAATAATCAATAATATTTCATCATCATCCTGACAGATTATAGTCCTTGAAGGACTGTTATGATCTATTGAAGTTTTGCTTTCATCTCTTCATGGATTGCCCCAATGATCTCATGTAATAATAAGAAATGTGCACTCAGGTTGAGCATTAGTGGTGGTTTAGTCTTTACTGTAGTCTGTAATGGTTTTTGTTCTTTTCGCACATGTTATGATGTGGTATTTCCTACATCTTTGTCCACATAACACACACTTGCATTCTTCGGTCGGCTCGTGGAATTTCTTGTTTATACATATTTTGTTGTGAAATCCATGTACTGCGAGTCGTGTTGTGACGTGTCTCTGGGGGTTGCACTCTGTGGCCCATCTGTCGTCCAGCATGACAGTTGTGGTGTAGAAATCTATGTCTATTTCCTTCTTCTTCCTATTTCTGATGCTTATTAATTTCTGGTATGGTTCTGTGGATTGTAGATAGAATTGGGTTCTCATGATCTCATGTGGGATATAGTTTTAGGATTGTCATGAGGATTCTTCGTCTGAGCATTCTATTAAGATATTATGAATATCTTGAAGAAGATTTTCCGGCTGATGACCGTAGTCTTGAGGCTTGAAGTTCCCCGACGTTTCGTCAGACACTGCGTCCGGCATCCTCCAGGGTCTTGGCTTGAAGTTCCCCGATGTTCTCCAGAGACTGCGTCCGGCATTCTCAAAGGTTGTCTCAAGACCCTTGAGGATGCCGGACGCAGGCTCTGGCGAAATGTCGGGGAACTTCAAGTCTCAAGACCATGGCCAGCAGCCCGAAAATATTCTTCAAGATATTCTAATAACCCCCACCGTGAAAGCCTAAGTCAATATATTAAGATATTGTTTCCAATTTTTTGATAGTTAGGGGTATGGTCAAGGACGGAGTCCATGTCTAGTTCCTGAATTCCTTTTCATGTCCCACTTAGTATATCCTACTGTTCGGCGATTGAATGTCATTTGAATGGCAGTAATCCTCTCGTCTGTCGTCCACACTTCACTGCCATAACATAAGATAGGTCTTGTCAGAGATTACATAGACGAAGACGCGTGTGTTTTTGAACTAGAGATGGTTTCATTAATCTGCTTGTAATTCTAATGGATCTTTTCAACTTGACAATGTTTCCATGAATATCTAATTATTCTTGAAAAGATAGTGTATATCCAAGGCATTTAAATACATTCGCTCTTTCTAGAATTTTACAATGAAGACAAATTTTGATTTGTACTAGTTATTTTTCCCGAAAAGTCATTATTTTAGTTTTCTATGAGCATATAACTTATTCATAAAGTATTTTTTCTGATACTATTTGAATGTATGTTTAGATCGTTGAAGATTATCCTCAGAGGATGCTAGGAGAACAAGATGATCAGCAAAATTTAAGGTATCTTTTGCCTCTTCTGTTTATATATATATATATATATTATATTAAACAATGCTAGTATGTTTAAACAATTTAGAACGGTTTTAATCGATCAAAACGAGGAGGACGCACACTCTATTGAATAGCACTAAGAAATTGGACTGAAATTATACAACAATAAAACTAAATACATATGGTCACACATAGAATGTCTTATGAAATGGAAATGGACAAACTAATGACAAATGAAAGAAATTTTGAAGAAGAGGTTTGATTTCAAATACCTAGGAACAATAATTACAAATAGGAATGAGATGAACAAAGAAATTAAACATACGCTCAATTCTGGAAATGCATGTTATTATGCATTACAGGGACTCTTGTCCCAAAAAGAGATGAACAGACAGATGAATGGAGAAAACTATATAATAGTGAGCTACATGATATGTATAGGAAGCCAGATATAGCAAGAACAGCTAAGTCTCATAGGCTGCGATGGGCAGGACATGTGGCACGTTTTTGGGGATGAAAGCGTGCATGGAAGCTTATGGTAGGAAAACCAGAGGGAAAACGCCGAGTTGGTAGACCAAGAATTAGATGGGAGAATAACATTATCCTTCATTTGAGGGAAGTAGATTATATAGGGGATGTTTGGATAACATTAGCTCAGGATAGGGATGTATGGAGAGCGTATGTCCGCGCAGTCCATGAACCTACGGTTCGATAGAACCGATGAGTCAGTTAATTACTTGGTTAGTTAGTTACTCGATCAAAAGCTTTCTGAAAGTCCACAAATTCCATATGTGTTTCAATACGTATTAAATTCCCTGCATTTCTCTAATAAAAATTTCATAGTAAAATATCCATCCACAACAGGATCTTCCTTCTCTGAAACCGTTTCAATATGTAATAATAATAATAATAATAATAATAATAATAATAATAATAATAATAATAATAATAATAATAATAATAATAATGGTTTATTTCTTAAGCCCTTTCCTTCCATGTGCCTGGATTAAGACGCCCCGTAATAGGAACATATTGACCAACTTAATTTAGTTACCCTCATTCACCCATAGATGTCAGCGAGTGATAAGCGGTCGATCTAGCGTCTCGAGGAAACATCTAATGGGTAACTAAGGGTATTACTGGATGGAAAATGGTTGGTAAATTTTACACAGAAACCTTTTTATTCAGGCTTGTGATTCTTAATAATAATCAAATTGGCAGAATTCAGCTATTCATTTCAAAACACTAAAAACTGTTCCTGATCTGCATGTCGTTTGAGTAAAAGGTTGGAACTCATCGTTCTGTCTTGTCAATTCTATGGCTTTTGGGTTCTGAACGTTCAGTTATGTATCACTGAATCCTATCTTCAGCTAAATTTAACAATTAATTATTAGCATCGTTTCACTAATTAAATGCTATATGGCTAATTTCAGCCACACATTTCTATTACATGGTGTTTCAGAATAAGTATTACAAACTTATAAGGATTGTAGAGGGACTCAGTAGATAAAGTTTTTGATAAGGAACCCTTGTCCAGAAACGTACTATTTCGATGTAAAATAAGTTTGAAGATCGAAACACAATGAGCTGATATCGTGTAGCTTGTGTTTCATAATAAGAAACATTCGGCACCACACTATTCGAAATATGATGGCAGAAGCCTTGCGAGGTTATGAATACACATGTTATGAAGAAGTTCATGGTGTGGCCACCAATAGGAGTAACAGACAAATAGATATTATTGCATTTAGACCATCTTCTAAAATTGGTTTGATATTAGATCCCACAATCCGTTTTTAGACTCATAGAGGCCAACCTCGGGAAGTAGACTCTGAAAGAGAGCCATATATGAGCCAACAGTTGACTATTACAAAGACTATTTTAAACTCATGCCCCAAATGGGAGTCAATGACCAATCACGTTACAACGATTTTTGATTTACAACCAATCACAGTCGTGTTTCGCCTAGAATTACCAACTAAAGTTTATCATAATAAAGAAAGCACCCCCTTTTTAACATTCTGAATATGTCATAGCATTATTTTGCAGTGACTGACCCACCAACAAATACGGCTACCAGATTGTATATATAGTGCATGAATGTCAACACATACCGCATGCGGAAGTTAATATAATATAACATTTGTTGCAATTGATTATACCACCAAAAAAAGAAAACACTGTTTGTGCTTTCATAAATGTATTTTTCCCCAGAAAAATATAGTTGTCATATTTACATCATAGGACATCAGAAATGAATTAATATACAGTTTTATGTGTTTCATTTTTTCTCCACTAGAGTGCATTCTTACAATATTGCGTTCCTTTGGCAATAAATAATATGATATGGTTGCAGTGACGAACAAAAGAAGCAAATGAAGCATATCGATCGTTTCTCATTTGTTTTCAAACATAGCTGTTTACATTAAATATATAACTATTTTAAAATAACTATATTTAAATAATTATTTGTGAGTAAACAGCTTAATTTTATTCGTTAAATAGTCCTAACAAATGTCACTCTTGATTCCAAATTCTCTAGATAAAATTGGAAATCACTCGTGGCATTACTTATGATAAATACCAATTAAATAGTATAACTGTCACAGGATTGATGATCGGGGCAAGAGTACTATACTAGGATTCTTAGCTAAATTTGGAATTTCTTAGATTTGGACAGCGAGTATCTTTCTAAAATTGCTATCGCTGCCATTAGAGGATCAATTTCAATTTTGTGAAACCTTCTTTTCAAATTTCAACTTTATAGAATATACTTCAATTACAATTTGAAATGTTTTAACATTTTTACAAAATGTATTTCATCAATTTTGAAAATTAATTGTCTGTATCACTTTGTCCTTGTGGCAATCCTCTAATGAGAAAAGATTTTATGTAATACAAAAAATAATAATATTACAGACTTCTAGGGTTGTGCTACACATGTCGAGTCTTCTTGCACGAATTCTGGCGCAGCAGAAATTATTGAGCACACACCAGTTCTTGTAGGGCATGTGTATGAAAACATGCATCGTAGGTACACTTGTGCCAACGAACAACAGGGTAGCCACGTGGATCACACTTGTAGTACAACCCCTAGAAAGTCTGTCATATATTCTTAAACACAAGACCACACGATATCAGCCCACTGTGTTTCGATCTTTAAACCTATTTACATCGAAATTTGTACGTTACCTGATATGGTACCTTATCAAAACTTTATCCACTAAGTTCCTCTATAACCCCTAGAAGTTTGTAATACTTATTCTGAAACATCCTGTATACTTCACGGATAGATTTAAAATTTCCTTTAAAGGAAGCTGCGTCTTCCAATATTTAATTTTCCTCATCCGAAAAATTCCATAGACCTTGGTCTAGATTGAAAGACGATCATGGGAAGCACAACACACGCTCCTACAATACAGCTAAAAAAAATAAGCAGCGCAAAAATAATACACCATACAACTACCGAGTTAAGTTCCAGTTGAAATTTAACCAAATCAGATGTATGACTTATTTTTATTGTTCGAATAATGATCTTCCTTTAAGCGTGTAAGAAAATGTAGTCGGTTCTCTAACATTCGAAATAAAGGACGTAAAAAATATATTAGGCTATATAGCACATCTCTATATAAGTTATATGGGACAACAATAAAATATATAATTACAATTCTAATAGAATAAATAAGCATTGTTTTATTCTTATGCACGCGCAATGCAGAATAATTTAGGACAGTCAGTTATATCAAAATGACCGATACTGTAGAATTTCTTTAAACCTTTGAAAAAGAAACGATTTGAAAAGCGGAAAGAAACAAATTATTTTGAATGTTTTCAAACAGTTTAGTAAAAATATCCTACATTGCTATTGATGATGTTGTGAAAATAACAGCAGAATTACAAGTGAGTCATCATAGAGCATAAATTCCGCTCTTAATGAAATTGTTTGTAAATAAAGAATATCTGTCATGGAAATCGTAAACTTTCCGTTTAGGTAAGCATTATATATATATATATATATATATATATATATATCTATAATATAATTCATAGTAATTCTACCCAAGGGCAGGTCTTAACAGCAATCATAGTATTTTCATGCTATTGCTTTGCAGTTTTTACTAGAGAATTATCAGAAAGGTATTTTCTCGTTGCTTTCCCAACAACGGTGAGGGATGATGATGATAATGATAAGGATGATGATGATGATGATGGCCGGATGATTTTCGGGGACCTTTGGGCCCTAAGCGTCCTGACATTTGTCTTAGAGGCGAGGAAAAAACCGAAAAAAACTCACCCAGGAGTTTGTCCCTACACGGAATCGAACCCGGACCCGGTGCGTGACAAGGCAGGCACGCTACTTCGAGACCACAGCGGGTGGACTTTACTATATAACTATATTATATATATTGACATAAATAAATAAGCAATGGAGGAGGAAGTTCCTAATTATTGGTATCACCTTACCTTGTATTCAGTCTTATTTCCCGTAAAATAAGACTAATGCCTAGGAACAATTGTTCTATCGATGACAGTTCCATCCATAATTCTGTCGTATAGCGGGTAAAAGAGACGCCACGTGACGGTTCACCCAATAGACATAGTCGGTATGAAACATAAAACTTGATGCAAGTTTGTTTACAGTACAACTGGAAATTAGCTCGGAATTACTATAAGAAATAATGAAACAAATTACATATTTTCTTTAAAATAAAATCGTACATGTATGACAAATTTAAAATACTTTGAAAATCATAAACCTCGTTGGAACACAGATATAAATATGTTCAATTTCTACAAAAAAAAGAAATAAGACTTAGGGTAATAACACACTTGACTTACAAGCAAGGATTGCCAACTCACTGGCACTAAATATTTTCAGACTTTAATTCATGTTGCGTAAACATATGAGCGAAGCTATTTCCGTGGCGCTGGGGCCATGCTTTCGCATTATTTTAAATTTTATTTTATTTGTTTAGCCCATGTTACTGCTTTTAATGCCTAGAACTGGGTGATACAAGGTTGCACCCGTGCACTATAATTCACAAGTGTCTAAAGAAAGTAAGTGCAGTTTCCGAGAAAATATTTGAATCTGCAAAATAGCATGTGGATAAAATATAAATTACCATATTAAATTCGAGATAATCTTTATATATAACTAAATAATAATTAGAATTTTTCTATTTAAGAATAATTCTAGCATTTTTGGTAAAAATATCAATATTTTTTTCCACGGCGTGCGGCTGCTACGCCTAAATAAATGAAATGTGTTCTTATGTTTAGTTCAAAAAAAAAAGAAAAATAATTAAAAATATATGCCGTAGTTATTTTTGGATACCCCGTGTGATTACCTGGCGTTATCCGAGTATCTACATTATCGCGATCTTCTTGGTATAAATGAGCTGAAAGGACAAAAATCATTATTGAGAGTTATCCAAAAATAAATACCCACCGTGTGCTGCAACGCCTAAATAAATGAAATGTGTTTTTATGTTAGTTGAATAAGTCATAATCATCATCATCATCATAGTACATTCACGAATTTAGGCCATTTGTTGACCTGTTTCGGCCTCAAGAAAAACACCATCCAGAAGTCTTTTGAGTGGATATCCTGGTCTTCTTCTTCCTGCAGGTTGATATCTTAACATTTGTTTGGGTATCCTGTGATCTTCCATTCGATGAGCATGTTGCATCCATTTTGACTTATAATCAGAAATTTTGTTTTCTAAAGGTCCCATGTGTAATTCTTTAACATGTCTTCATTTTTTTTGTGATATAGTAGTATGTATCCTGCAGTCCTCCGAAGGTATCTCATTTTAGCAGATCTAAGTCTCTGTATTTTATATCGTAATTATTTTTAGATACCCCGTGCTGATTACGCGCCATTTCCCGGGAAAGCTATTTATCTGGTTTTCTTGGCATAAATGACATGAAGTAAAAAAATAGTTAATGAGAGTTATCCGTTAAAGGATACCCGCCGTGCGCTGGCTACGCTTGTCCGGGAATCTAGTCATCCCGATCTCTTTGGCAACAATTTGCTGAAAGATAAAAATGGTTCAATATGAGTTACCATAAAAGATAGAGATATGTTGTCGCGGACTTTTTGTAGATTTTTTTAGATATTCAATTCTGTGTACATTTAATTTGGTTATATGTTTTATGCTTCAAGCAGCATAAGCCACTTAAGCGTTTAAAAAGTTTTGAAAAACACGTTTTTCACTACAAAGAGTGGTTTTTATGGGTGATGATGGTTGAGTATTACAACTGTATTATAGCCTAAAATGTTCCTGGTAAACTACTGAACATTAAAATAAAACCCAACACAATCGGATTAGTGGTGTAGTAATGCATAAAGGACAAACTGATAGAGAGACATACATACAATCGTTTTTACATATGAAGTCTGTGAGTTGTCCTTTATAGACTCAAAAAATACTTGACTGATTTGAAGTTTTTTTAGAGATTTTTAGGACATTTAACATATATAACATCCTAGCTAATACCCGGCGTGCTCGGCTACGCCTAATAAATGAAAATTATATGATTTTATGTTTAGTTGAATAAATAAAAGGAAAATAGTTATAAATTATATTATTTAGATACCCCGGTGTGATTACTTGGCGTTGCCCGGTAATCTACTTATCCCGATATTCTGACATAAATTAGCTGAAATGCGAAAACTAATGTAGGCTATTTATATTTAGTTAAATAAGTGAAAGGAAAATTTATATCGTAATTATTTTTAGATACCCCGTGCTGTTTACCCGGTATCTGTCCGGGAATCTACTCATCCCGATCTTCTTGGCATAATGAGCTGAAAGACAAAAAAATAATGTACTTCTTAGGATTAGTTGAATAAGTAAAATGAAAAATAATTATACATGTATATAGTAGTAATTATTTTAAGATTCCCCGTGCTGATTACCCGCTGTTGCCCGGGAATCTACTTATCTCGATCTTCTTGGCATAAATGAGCTAAAAGATAAAATTCGTATTGTGAGTTATCCGTAAAAGAATACCCGCTATGTGCAGCTGTGCTTGCACAGGAATCTACGTACTTGTCTCGATCTTCTTGGCATCAATGAAATACAAAAGTGTTATTGTGAGTTATCCGTAAGAGATAAACATATGCTGTCGTGGACTTTTTCTAGAGCTTTTTGAGATATTCAATTCCATGTACATTAATTTTGTGTATTTTTTATGGTTTAGATAGCGTAAGTCATTTAAGCGTCCAAAGAGCTGTACTTTTCTTCACGTTTTCCACAACAGAGGGCGCTTTTTAAGTGTGTAGGAGTTGAGTATCACAACTCTCTTATAGCCTATGTTCATCCCGGGAATCTCCTGAACATTTTACAAAAAACCCCATCAAAATCGGTCAACGGTATGGCCGCGCATAAAGTACGAACGAACAAACAAACAAACAACACGCATTCGTTTTTATATATTAGATTACCGTACGTACTATAGGACCGCAGCAAAAAAAAAAGTGCATCGGTGCACTAAAAAGTCCCTTTTTAACGCTTAAATAGCTTAGGCTGCCTAAACCATACCAAATATACGAAATTAATGTACACAGAATTGAATATCACAAAATATTCCACAAAAAGTCCCAGAGAACATATGAGGCGTAGCGGATATTAAGGACGAACTCGACTTGCTTACTCGTATTGTCATGGCTACATCTAAAAGAGAGAAGAAAATCGCACTGTCTAATTCTCCTATTTAAGATCCTACATACCTCGATTCCCAATTATTTATCATCCCGTTTCCAGTATCTATCCTCAAACCATAACCTAAACACAAGATCACAACATAGTCTCTTACTTAATATACCGCAACATAGCACATCACATCACTCCATGTCATATATCATCTCCACTTCTCGCAACTGGAATTCCCTACCACAAGAAATAAGGGGCTGCCGGACATTGGCATCTTTTAAAAGAATCTAAATTTATATTTGCTCTAAACTCGACTTCATTATTATCCAGTGTAAATATATTATATTATATATATATATATATATTAATTGGTGTTTCCCGTATAATGTATCATATTTATATTATTATTATTATTTTATTATTATTATTATTATTATTATTATCGTATCATTATTGTTATTACCCTATAAAATGTTGTTTGTACATGACATTTACATTGCTACATTTATTGTATCTTTAACTGTTTATAATTAGTGTAGTGTATATCTATATTTGTCGAATATTTATTTGTATTTGTGCTGGTTGAGTGGAAGAGAGGGCCTTATGGCCTTAACTCTGCCAGAATAAATAAAGTATTATTATTATTAAAGTATTATTATTATTTAAAATATAGTGGTTCTCCGAGATAATATCCGCAACGCCTCATATGTACTACTAAAATCTAATATATAAAAATGCATGTTTGTTTGTTCGTACTTTATGCGCGGCCATACCGTTGATCCAATTGCGATGGGGCTTTTTCAAAATGTTCAGAAGATTCCCGGGATGAACATAGGCTATAAGAGAGTTGTGGTACTCAACTCCTACACCCTTAAAAATCGCCTTTTGTAGCGGAAAACGTGAAAAAAGTAGCTCTTTGGACGCTTAAATGGTTTACGCAGCCTAAAAGCATAACAAATAGCTTACACAAAATTAATGTACACAGAATTCAACATCTCAAACAGCTCTACAAAAAAGTCCGCGACAGCATATGTTTACCTCATACGGATAACTCACAATAACCTTTTTGTCTTTCATTGATGCCAAGAAGATCGAGACAAGTACGTAGATTCCTGTGCAAGCATAGCAGCACAGTGCGGGAATTCTTTTACGGATAACTCACAATAACGAATTTTATCTTTTAGCTCATTTATGCCAAGAAGATCGAGATAAGTAGATTCCCGGGTAACATCGGGCAATCATCACGGGGAATCTTAAAATAATTACGATATACATTTATAATTATGTTTCATTTTACTTATTCAACTAATCATAAGAAGTAGCCCTACATTATTTTTGTCTTTCAGCTCAATTATGCCACGAAGATTGGGATGAGTAGATTCCCGGACAACGCCGGGTAAACAGCACGGGGTATCTAAAAATAATTACGATATAAATTTTGCCTTGTAGTTATTTAACTAAACATAAATCACATTAATTTTCGTATTTCAACTCATTTATGTCAAGAAGATCTGGATAAGTAGATTCCCGGTCAACGCCGGGTTAATCAGCACGGGGTATCTAAAAAAATATAAATTTATAATTATTTTTCCTTTCGCTTATTCAATTAAATATAAAAGCACATTAATTTTAATTTATGTAGGCGTAACAGAGGACTCTGGGTATTAGCCAGTTATTAAAATAAAGTCCCGAACGAGGAAAAAACGTTTTTTTCCTACAAAGTCCTGTAATATTAAAGATCATAGTTCAACGAACGATAACACAAGCGATAATGTTAATATTGTGTTACCGTTATATTCATGGGAACCTAACAATTTGTATTTACACTGTACTCGTGCTCCTATCTACTTTGGCAAGTACCAATCCATTTAATGTTCTACCAACTGTTAACCACTTTTCAACCTCATCCAACACTTTCTCCCAGCACTGCACTTTATTGAGCGTGTAATCATATTTTATGGTAATAAAGTGTGTACTTTGAGTTGTATAAGATTATGAACGGACTCCCCGGACGTTGTCCTGCCCGAATGTTCAGTTCTCGTGTCATGACCGGACGATACAAATATGTTACTTTTTTACTATAAATTCACAAATTAATAATTTCGCAAGAAAACATTTCGCTGCCATCTGTTGTGACTCAAGAAGCATGCATTATGACGTCACACCATTGTTGCGCGGCGCGGAATATATCAGTAATGCATATGACTACTCGACATAAAAAAAGTTCCTATAACCTGATCGCAGAGCCACCTACCGGGTTTAATTGAGAATCTAAGCCATCTAGGGACCCACTCAAACACACACAAAATATTTCACCGAAATCGGTTCAGTCATATAGGCAGTTTTTAATTTCGGATTATAAGTAATCCTCCACTTCTAATTGTCGCATTTCGCTCATGTTTTGATAATATCTACCACGGTTTATTTTAATAGAATATACTGAGTTTCGTCGTGAAACATCGAAAAATGTGACCGCTATAGCGGTTTTTAAGTTTTCACTTCAGGTGAAAATGGTTTTAGAGGGTCCAATTGTGAATATAAACCATCGAGGGACCCAATCAGACACACAAAAAAGTCATCAAATTCCATCTAATAATAATGAAGAATATATATAAATAAATGTTTAATTGGATTCGCCTGGTGGTGTAATGGATATCACACTGAGGTACAGACTCAGAGATCCGGGTTCGAATCCTGTCCAGGCATTTATTTTTCTTATCATACCATATTAAGCTTACATTGCTCAATGTTAAATATTTAATTATAACATCGATAAAGCGTCACTGCTATAAAGTAAAAATGTTCTCTTTATTTGCTTACTTGTTATAGTCAGCTACTAGATGACAGTGAAGACCGAGTTCTCGCGATACATCTAGTAATAATGGGGAATATAATACATATATATAAGGAAAAAATAAATGTTTGAATTGGATTCGCCTGGTGGTGTAATGGATATCACACTGAGGTACAGACTCAGAGATCCGGGTTCGAATCCCGTCCAGGCATTTATTTTTCTTATCATACCATATATATAAAAGAAAGGTAAATGTATGTATTGGATTTGCCAGTTGGTATAATGGATAGCATCCTCGGGTATCAACCCAGAGGTCTAGGTTAAATGCCGTCCAGAAATTTATTTTTCTTATCATGTCATATTAAGCTTGCATTGCCAATGTCAAAAATTTAATTATAATATATATATATATATATATATATATACTTGAGTTGGGATTTGAACCCGAGTCTCTAAACTCTGTTCGTTTAGCGCTCTAACCACCTGAGTTGCTCAAGTATTCCAACACAAACATATATTTTTCATGTATATATAGTATTCTCAATTCACACAAGAGGTAGAGGGAAGTTGTTTCACCTATTTGCCTTAATTGCCAAATGTCAAAAATATAGTTATAACATCTAAATATATGTATTTATTTATTTAGTGAATTACTAAACGTTAATCCAGGTACTTATTGCCGAGATAGAAGACGATCTTCAATATTATATATATATATATATATATATATAAATTAAATATTAAAAAAATACAGGGTGTCACTAAGGTCACTATCCATTTCCATGAAAGCATTACTATTTTTTATTTTCTTTACATACACTATTAGCTTAGTGCAACATGTTTAGCACGAAAGAACAGCTACACGGATTGTCATATGAAGACGTCAGAGCTGAATTTAATCATAAATTCTGTAAACGAGCCCCAACGAAGGCACACATTCGTCTGCTTGTAAACAAATTTAAGCGTATCGGTAGTGTATGTGATGAGGCACGTCATGGATGACCACGCGTATCAGTAGAAACTGGCAGCAGTTCAAATTGCCAGTGATAGTCCGAACGCATCTACTCGACGCATCAGTAGGGAGTTGAATGCCCCTAGCAACACAGTGAAAAATTCTAGGTTTCACTCTACGAAAAAATCCTAGCTTTATTTACGGAATCGTATCACAAAAGCAGCATCCTTTTTTTTTCTTTTTTTTTTTTTTTTGATGGTTTCAATGTTAAGGTCTACAATCGTTTCACAGCTGAAAGATGAAGTATGTGTTTTCACCTAGATGGCGGTCATGTAGAAAGACAGTGGAATATGTATAAAAACTTCACAATAACATTAATTTTTAAATCATTGCCTTCCTTCGTTGAAATGGATAGTGACTTTAGAGATTTTAGAGACAAATTTATACTTACTTACTTACTTACACACTGGAACTATCGAACCCGTAGGTTCATAGCCGCACGGACATAAGCTCTCCATACATCCCTATCCTGAGCTAATGCTTTCCAATCATTCCCTGTATAATATACCGTCCTCAAATCATAGTTAATATTATTCTCCCACCTCATTCTTGGTCTATCAATGGGCGTTTTTCCTCTGGTTATCTTTTAAGAAGCTTCCATGCACGTCTTTCATTCCCCATACGTGCCACATGTCCTGCCCATCACAGTCTACGAGACTTAACTCTTCTTATTATATCTGGCTTCCTATAAAGACCATGTAGTTCATTGTTATGTAGTCTTCTCCATTAACCTGTCTGTTCATCTCTCTTTGGTCCAAACATTTTCCTACGTACTTTATTCTCATATACTTGTAATATCCTTTCCTCCCTTAAAGTAAGATTCCATGTTTCGCACCCATATAATATAACTGGTAGAATAATAGTTTTATATATTTCAGTTTAACGTTTTTTGAAAGGAGTTGGGACATCAAAATCTCTGTAATGCATATTAGCATGCATTTCCAGAATTGAGCCTATGTTTAATTTCTTTGTGCATCTCATTCCTATTTGTGATTATTGTTCCTATTGTATTGTATTGTAAGCTCATGTTTTCCCTTTGCAGAGATTTAGGCGCTCTCCCCCTATAGGGAAGCATTTGAACCATACTAATTTAGTGACACTTGTTTTCGTATAAATGTCATATTGAGTGATCCGTGGTCAGCGTTCCGCCTCATACTGACATCTAGTAAACCAAGGTAGTACTAGGACGGGAAAATCCGGTAAATTTTGCTTAGAGACCTTTTCATTCAGGCTTAAGGATTTTTTCGAGCCTGAAAATCTTCAGACTCGGGACCCACGGCTTAAAGTCCCTCCCGGAGGACTTGCTCCTTGGTTTTCCGTCCTAAAAAAATCCATCGACCCCGGCCGGGTATGAACCCGCGACCCCCGGGACTAGTAGCAAGGATCATAACCACTGGTCCACCACGGCGGACTATTTTGTTCCTAGGTATTTAAATTCAGCCACTTCCTCAAAATTTTCCTCATTTGTCATTAGCTGTCCATTCCCATTATATAATGCATTTCTACATGTGACCATATATTTAGTTTTATTGATATCTTTCTATGAATATGAAAATGTTGTCCTCCCTCCAGGGATACATACCTTGTCGTGGTGGTGGGGTTTGTGTTGCTTAGTGACTCTTGCCGACCAGGTCTGTAAGGAAAGACCATACAAAACTGCACTCACAACGAAAAGCCAGGCTAGTGACCTATAGGCCTACTTTATCCGCTCTTAGAGTGATCCTAACATAAACAAATGTCAATTGTATCCTTCCGCCATTCGCTGCACAATTACTGTCACTTTGACATGATGCATGTATGAAGTATATAAGACTGTGATAATAGAATGGGGTATATTACAAGAAAGCTGGTGAGATTTTTCAATGAATTTCTGAAATAAATTTAAAATTACTGATTTTTCTTTGCCAAAAGCTAGTCAAATGTTTGCCAGACTTGTGTTTTAAAAATTTAGATGGCGATACAGCAACAGAATACTCGACACATTCAGTCATTTTGTTGCATCAGAATCGACTGAATCGACTAAAGCACGACTCAAATGCATTGTCCATACGTAATCCCTGGGGGTCCTGTTCTCGGGCCCCAGCTGTGCTCACAACAGCAACAGGGCACGTCCCCGGGTGGCGGATAGGGGAACGGTCGGTGGTTTGCATTGCATTCCTCCCGGCTAGATCCAGACCGGACCCGCGGGCCATTTGTGTGGTTGTCAGGACTCGAGCGACCTGACGTACTACATAGCTCGTGCTGCGCCCACTTCAGCAGCCAATCGCCTCCCCTCGGTGGCGTAGTGGGGAAAAGGTCGGTGGATCTGCTAGTCAGTCCTCCCTTCCAAGTCCGATGGACTCGCGGATCATAAGTGGGGTCAAAGCTCACATATCCTGGCCCACAGCGGGATCAGCGGCCGCCGCGCCGTGGCGAAGTGGTGGGAGATCAGAAGCTCTTTTCTCTTGGTTCAATGAAACCGAGGACCTCTCTGGGGGCACCATGCGCGATGAGCACCCAGGATGCCTACATTGCTCAGTGTGCTGGATTCACAGCAGCGGCGGCACAACTAGCCTAGTCTTGCGAACGGGCTGGTTGGGACAATACCGGGCGTAATGCTGGGAATTACCACCAGGTCAGTAAGCTCGAAAAAGGAGGAAGCGGGGTTTTTGGTTGTGGGATTAGCGCCGACTTCGTGACCGAGTAACCCAAGGACAATCTGTGAGGTCGTCAGGAGTTGAGCGACCTGACGTACTAATGCTCAGGCTGGACCCACTTCCGCAACAAAACACGTCCCCAGGTGGTGCACTGGGGGAAAGGTCGGTGGATCTACTGGACAGTCCTCCCGGCTAAGTCCAGGGACTCAAGAACCATTAGTGGGGTCGGCAGGAGTTGAGCGCCTTGTCGTACTATTGCTCACCTGTTGGAGCTTGCGAGCTCCGTGCTGGACCACAACTGCAACAGGACACGTCCCTGGGGCACATCAGGGCACGGCTCAGACCAGTGCAGAGGGGAGCAACTGTGCTGGTTCCCGGCTAAGCCTACGGGCTCGTGGACAAACTGTGGGGTCACCAGGAGATGAGCACCTGAATGTACTAAAGTCTCACACTGCGAGGCTTGAGGATTCAAGCCCTAGCCGGTCTCACAACGGCCTGCGGATGCGTCCCTGGAGGTAGAACAGGGGAATGGTCGGTGATCTGCGACAGCAGTCCTCCCGGCTAGGCTCGATGTGCCCGTGGCAAACTGTGGGGTCGTCAGGAATGAGCGATCTGGCGTACTATGTAGCTCAGCAATTTCCCTGAAGTTGCGACTCCAACACCTTCTCCTGAGGTGTTGGTTTAAGGCCGAGAACTCTTGAACGTGGACGCGAATAGATAGGGAGGACAAGATATTGGGACTTGGGAGTATGGTCTTTGACCGAGGTATCCCAAGGGGTGGAGGCATGGGCCCCAGATGTCCCTACGTAAATAAACTACGATATTTTAAGTTGTAATTATTGATTACGGTCCCCGCGCCGTAGCCGAGCGGTTAAGGTAGGAAGCCTTGGCGCAGAGCTACGGGACTTGCGCTGGTTCGAGTCTCCATGGGGGAAGAAATTTTCTCATGGTATTTCGGCCAGTATGGGACCGGGTGCCCATCCAGCATCGTGAGGCAATTGGGTAGCTACAATAAGTAGCGGCTCCAGGTTGAGGAACCAGCTATAACGGCTGGGGGACTCGACATGCTAACCACATGTCACCCCTATACTGGCTGTTTGATCATCTACCTCTGTGATTGACACATGTGGATGTGAAGGGCCAGCAGCCGGCTGGTAAAAGGGCAACCGCTGAAAAGTGGAAAAAAACCCTCAATTGGAATTATTGATTACGTATATTTTAGAATATTTTCAGTTTTGAATATTATTTTCATTCACGGAGAATAGCAAGTATCAAGGATATATTTTTAATCAACACTTTTGAAATTCATATTAAAGCCCCGTTGAGGTTATGTAATAAGATTTAATTAAATAACATCATCAGTACCAGTTAAAATACAGAAGATGGAACATTGTGTTTTTGAAAGGCCTCCATATTGGAATAACTTGATGAAGTTCAGTAATTAGATCAGGACGACTGATTTATCAGGTATCAATTATATAATTAACATCTTATATTTCGAATTTAATAAAGGAACTACTTATTCGCGTACTTATTGCTTCTACATTGTCCATAACCAATGAAAAGCGAGCAGGTCGCATGGTTTTGTTTTGACGAGGATCACTTTAAGAACGGATAGCCTTACGTAAGGGGTGTAAAAATCCAATTACTCCGAAAAACTAGTTCAAGTCTCGGATCAGAAAAGATCATACTGTAACTGCTATGAAAAAACTTCGTAGTGGGGAAAACTTTGTGGAGTAGAGAAAGGAGTGAAAATATCAGAGAAACATGTGCAGTCGAAGATATTAATAAATAGGAAACAAAAATGGAATGCGCAAAATAGCAGGATGGACAGACTGCAAGGGATAATTTGGCTAGGGGCAAAGACAACAGGGATGTCCCAGAAAGCGGTGGTATGAAGACTAATATGAGGCTACAAGAATTGAAAAAAGAATAGGTTTAATAATAATAATAATAATAATAATAATAATAATAACAATAATAACAATAATAATAATAACAATAATAATAATATAATGGAAATGGACAGCTAATGACAAATGAGGGAAATTTTGAGGAAGTGGCTGAAATCAAATACCTAGGAACAATAATCACAAATAGGAATGAGATGCACAAAGAAATTAAACATAGGCTCAATTCTGGAAATGCATGCTATTATGTATTGCAGAGACTTTTGATGTCCCAACTCCTTTCAAAAAACGTTAAGCTGAAAATATATAAAACTATTATTCTACCAGTTATATTATATGGGTGCGAAACATGGACTCTTACTTTAAGGGAGGAAAGGAGATTACGAGTATTTGAGAATAAAGTTCTTAGGAAAATGTTTGGACCTAAGATAGATGAACAGACAGCTGAATGGAGAAGACTACATAACAATGAACTACATGGTCTTTATAGGAAGCCAGATATAATAAGAACAGTTAAGTCTCGTAGACTGCGATGGGCAGGACATATTGCGCGTATGGGGAATGAAAGACTTGCATGGAAGCTTCTTGTAGGAAAGCGAGAGGAAAAACGTCCAGTTGGTAGACCAAGAATGAGGTGGGAGAACAACATTAACTATGATTTGAGGGAAGTAGATTATACAGGGAATGATTAGAAAGCATTAGCTCAGGATAGGGATTTATGGAGAGCTTATGTCCGCGCGGCCATGAACCTACGGGTTCGATAGTGCCAGTGAGTAAGTAAGTAAGTAAGTAAGTAAGTAAGTATAATAATAATAATAATAATAATAATAATAATAATAATAATAATAATAATAATAATAATAATAATAATAATAATAATAATAATAATAGCTTTGTTTCACTTGGCAGAGTTAAGGCCTTGTCTATCACTCAACCAGGTTAAAAAAATACAAAAATGGTTGTTATATCTAATTTGAATTAAAATAAATATTACATGGTATGTCTACAATAGAATTATTATATACAAAATATTTTGATATAATCTAGATTTAACGAATGAAATATAACATTTATAAGGTAGAAAAAAATGAAAAAGTACTATTAATGACATAGAATAAATTTAATTCTCGAGAAAAATTAATTATTTAACAACAGGCAATTGTATAAACTTGACTTAAAAATACCAAGTGTGCGGCATCCCCTGACATCTTGAGGAAGGAAATTCTAGGAGCGGCCAGAGGCTACTGTGAAAGAAGTAGAATAAGATGAAGTGATGTGAAGAGGGATTGTTAATAGACTGTTATCTTGTGACCTACTGTCAATATTGTGGTAATAAGATAACTTCTCAAATCTGGACGCCAGGTAACTAGGAGTGTAGGAATTCAGAAGCTTGAAAAGAAGTGAAAGAGAGTGAAATTTACGTCTGTCAGTAACATGGAGGAATGATGGAAGAATGAAGAAGAAAGAAGAACTTTTTGTCACTGTTCTTTCGTATATCTTACCCTAATGCCTACAGAAAATCTAATAAGTGAATTCATAAACATTTTAAAAAGTATAGTTTATGCATTCCTAACCGCTTGTATTCATAATCTGTATTTAAGTTAATACGGTAACCCATAAATATTTTGTTGCTAAGCAATTTGTGTCTTCTTTATTTATGAACGATTACAAAAATAACTGACATTCCTCAAAAAGGAACGTCGTTATTATGAAATATTGCCTTTCATTCCCAAAGGCATTAGTTCTTTACTTCCGTGCAAATCAATATATCGTTTTCAGAGAAACAGAGAGTAGACATTGATAGATGGAGAACTTGCAAGCTTACTTCTTGTCATTTTTACATTGCTTTAACATGCCTTCCACAATATGTCTATTTATGGAAGATATTCTTCCTCTGAATAGAACAATAAAAATACATTTATCTTAATAATAATCTCTCTTTCTTCTCTTTGTTAAGAATTTCTCTACAATACAATAGTTTTCCTACAATCCATTGTAAATTTTAGTCCCTCATACATCCCTATATGGTGGCCAAAGATTATAACAAATAAAGAACTTTGGAGAAGAACAAATCGAAATTATATTTGTAAAGAAATCAAAATTAGAAAGTGTGCACAAAGAAATTAAACATAGGCTCAATTCTGGAAATGCGTGCTACTATGCATTGCAGAGACTCTTGATGTCCCAACTCCTTTCGAAAAACATTAAACTGAAAATATATAAAACTATTATTCTACCAGTTATATTATAATGGGTGCGAAACATGGACTCTTACTTTAAGGGAGGAAAGGAGATTACAAGTATTTGAGAATAAAGTACTTAGGAATTTTTTTGGACCAAAGAAAGATGAACAGACAGGTGAATGGAGAAGAGTACGTAACAATGAACTACTTGGTCTTTATAGGAAGCCAGATATAATAAGAACAGTTATGTCTCGTAGACTGCGATGGGTAGCACATGTTACACGTATGGGGAATGAAAGACTTGCATGGAAGCTTCTTGTAGGAAAGCCAGAGGGAAAACGCCCAGTTGGTAGACCAAGAATGAGGTGGGAGAATAACATTAACTATGATTTGAGGGAAGTAGATTATACAGGGAATGATTGGAAAACATTAGCTCAGTATAGGGATGTATGGAGAGCTTATGTCCGTGCGGCCATGAACCTAAGGGTTCTATAGTGCCAGTGAGTAAGTAAGTAAGTAAGTGTTAAAGAGAGGGGTTGATAACATCACAAAAATGACATTTGATTGAAACCCCCAAAGATTGAAAAGGCGATGAGGAAGATTAGCCCAACATGGATTAATACCATCAGGGAACAGGTAGGGATGGTTTGAGTTAAATGAAGGCATTGACAAACAACAGAGTGCGTTGGCGAGCTTTTATCAAGGCCCTATGCTTCCCAGAGGAGTGACCAGGACTACTACTACGACTATTATAAATCCCTATCCTCTGCATCACTCTCTGTTATTTCTCTCAACACCATAATCCCATGCACTCCTTGAACCCATGGTTCTTTCGGACTCCTCTTTTTCTGTTGCCCTCCGCTTCAATATTGAATATCTTCTTAGGTATATTTGTCAGCTATAGGTCAATTGTGACAAAAAATTCTTGAAATTCCTGAGGTTTTATGCTCCTTGCCTCTGGTCCAGAGGGTCGCGGGTTCAAACCCGGCCAGAGTCGATGGATTTATTTAGATGGAAAAATCCAAAGAGCAAGTCCTCCGGGAGGGACTTTAAGCCGTGGGTCCCGAGTCTGAAGATTTTCAGGCTCGTAAAAAAACCTTAAGTCTGAATGAAAAGGCCTGTAAGCAAAATTATCGAATTTTCCCGTCCTGGTACTACCTTGGTTTCCTAGATGTCAGTATGAGACGGAACGCTGACCACGGGCCACTCAATATGACATCTATACGAAAACAAGTGTAACTAAATTAGTATGGTTCAAATTCTTCCCTGTAGGGGGAGAGCGCATAAATCTCTGTTAAGGGAAACATGGCTTACAAGATACAAGAAGATTATAAAAAAAGGTTTATCCAACCATTCTATTCAATAATATTATTAAATGATAAAAATTTATAAAAAAGAACTAGCTAATATCTGGCTGCATTGCTACGCCTAAATAAATGAAATGTGTTTTTACGTTTAGTTGAATAAGTGAAAAGAAATATTTTAGATACAGATTATAAATAGGCTTATCCCTATTTATATTGTACTCAACTTAGAAATTAGAGTTATGGGGTTTTGATTTAATTATTTTACAAATTTTGTTCATATTAAGCAAATTCTAAGTGAAAAAGCGTGATTTAACATTATCAGAGCTGCACAAATTGAATCAGAATGCTACTTCATGAATGTTTAATATAATTACTAGTATATGAAATGAATTGTGCGGACAGAATGCAATTTTGAAAATAAACTGTGGTTTGTTCACTAATCAACCTTGTCGGATATTCAATAATAAAAGCAATTAATATCCTCTATCTTCATATATAAAAATTCAGTCTGCGTATGTTCGTGCTCGCAAAACTCGAAAAGTAGTCGATCGATTGATTTTAAAATTTGTGCATACATGTTTTTCGGTACGGCATGTTTGTCCGACATTTATTATGCTCTAAAACTATTAGGTATAGGATTCACCTGAAACAAAAATTTAAAAAGTCGCTCTAGCGATAGCTATTTCTGTGTTTTACAACAAAACTCAGTATATATCATTATAATAAACCGAGGTATGTATTATCCAAAAATCAGTTATATCTGATCTATAAAAGTGGGAATTTATCTGAAATACCTAATTCAAAATTCACTCCACAGTCAGATTCAACCCGGGATGTTACTGTGTGTTTTGGAATGGGGAACTGAGTTGCCATTTTAACAGTATTATTTTCTTGGGAGAAATCCTTAAATAAAACTGAAGTATGCAACACAGCAGGTACAGAGTTGTAAGTTGTAGCCGTTCAAGCCACCCCCCTCTTAAAGAAAAAACAGTTACCACTTGTCACTAGCTCGCGCGAACTATCCTGTGTGAAAGTGTCGACTCTCATATGTACTATAAAACTAGCTTGCATGCCGTAAAAGAAAAAACTATGTTTTTTTAAATGTATGGTATATAGATTTGGAAAACGTACTGCTAACCTTCCCCCTCCTACCCTCCCTAAACAAACAAATACCGTTATAATGAGTTTGGCAATATCTACCCCTCTGTAAGTAGAGGGACACTGGCGTAGCTCGTAAGGTCAGTAGTAACTTCCTGGGTTGAATTAGAGTGTAGCAACCGCCATGTTTTGTTCGTCGTAATTTGTACCATTGCATATACAGGTTTTCAGGTAAGTTAAAGAGTCAACAATCGATTTTGTGTTGTTTTATCAATACTGCTGGTGTCTGTGATTTTAGTTGGGCAGTTTGCATCCCAGATTGATTGCTGGCTCTTTTAGCGGAATTACTACTGAGGTAAATTGTTTTATTTTATTTTTATAAAGGACTAGGTAATCCCCGACGTGCCCTGCTACGCATAAATAAATTAAATGTGTTTCTATGTTTAGTTGAATAACTAAAAAGAAAAATAATTACACATTTATATCGTAATTATTTTAGATATCCCATGCTGATTACCCGGCGTTGACCGGGAATCTACTTATCTCGATCTTCTTGGCATCAATGAGCTGAATCGATACTAGTAAAATGCATGGTAAGTTTCCGTTGAGGTATTAGTTCACAGTAATATATATAGGCACAGTAATAGGCCTTTCGGGACTAGTCCCATCATCAGCAGAATGCATTAGGTCCATAGTTGTTGACCCTTGTTGAAGCACTGACTTGGTTGTGAGAATTTTGTACAGAGGATTGACAACAACCTGATTCTCAATGAATATACACCCAATCCGCACAATCCTCTGTACAAAATTCTTACAACCAAGTCAGTGCTTCAACAAGTATGGATCTAATGCATTCTGCTGATGATGGGACTAGTCCCGAAAGGCCTACAGAGTTTTAAAATAACTTAAGTTGACTATTTAACTCATGCCCCAAATGGGAGTCAATGACCAATCACGTTTCAATGATTTCTGTTTTACAAACCAATCAGAATCGTGTTTCACCAAATATTTATCAGTGTTATGATTACCATATTAAAGAAAGCTCCTCCTTACAATATTGCGTTCCTTTGGCAATAAATACAGGGTGGACCGCTCGAATGGACCTAATTTCAATTGCTTGTTACTGGCAAACGGTTGAAGATAGAAACTTAAAACAACGTTCATAGTACAGAAAAACTCACCAAGTTTCGAATCCTGTCGGTAGATGGCACAAAGATACGTTTTCTCGTTCTTAGATTAAATTGTTTGTGAAAATGGCGACTCCGCAGATGAAAGCGCAAGCTGTTTTGTGGTATGCGGAGTTTAAATCAATCACTAGAGTTCAAAGGGAGTTCCGGCGTGTGTTTAACCGTGATGCTCAAACTGCTAGAAGCATAAAGAAGTGGCGTGATACATTATTAGCTACAGGATCTGTGTTGAAGAAGCATGGTGGTGGTCGCAGAGCATCCGATGAAATGGTAGCAAATGTTCAAGCCGCATTTGAGCGAAGCCCCCGGAAGTCATTAAGAAGAGCTTCGCGGGAACTTCAAATACCAAAATCGACATTACAACGGATTGTCCACAAACGCCTCAAACTGCACGCATATAAAGTGCAGTTAGTGCAACGTCTGGAGCCGAATGACATGCCGAAACGAGTGGAATTCGCCAATACGATGCTGGACCGTCTCGGCGCTGATCCTGACTTCATGACCAAGATTTTCTTCTCGGACGAAGCCACTTTCCATTTGTCAGGCAAGGTAAACCGGCATAATGTGCGGATCTGGGGATCGGAGAATCCTCACGCTATTCAAGAGCATGTTCGTGATAGTCCGAAGATGAATGTTTGGGTGCAGTTTGTCACATAATAAGGTCATTGGACCGTTTTTCTTCGCCGAGAAAACTGTTCGTGGTACCACATATCTTGAAATGCTGGAGCAGTTCTTCTTTTCCGCAAATTGAACAACTGCAGCCTAACATCGTTTTCCAGCAAGATGGTGCTCCTCCCCACTGGTCCAATGAAGTTCGTACGACTTTGGACAACATTTTCCCTGGCCGTTGGATTGGTAGGGGAGGACCAATCGCGTGGCCCCCGAGATCTCCCGATTTAACACCACTGGATTTCTTTCTCTGGGGCTATGTCAAAGATAAAGTTTACACCACCCCAGTCAAAGACCTTCGTGATCTTCGTGAGCGCATCATAGAGGCTATTGAGAACATTCCAGAAGACATACTCCAACGTACTTGGCAAGAAATTGTTCATCGCTTTGATATCGTCACAGTGACTGCTGGGGCTCATATAGAGATGTGGTGATCTGGATATCAAAACTTGGTGAGTTTTTCTGTAATATGAACGTTGTTTTAAGTTTCTATCTTCAACCGTTTGCCAGTAACAAGCAATTGAAATTAGGTCCATTCGAGCGGTCGAGTATGATCTGGTTGCAGTGATAAACAAATGAAGCAGTAGAAGCGTACCTTTCGTTTCTCATTTGTTTTCAAACATCGCCGTTTACATTAAATATATAAATATTTTAAAATAACTATAGTTAAATAATGATTTGTGAGTAAACAGCTTAATTTTATTCGTTAAATAGTCCTAACAAATGCCACTCTTGATTTCCAAATTCTCTAGATAAATTCACTCCTCACTTCGTGAGTCGTGAATTTATCGATAATTTGGAAATCACTCGTGGCATTACTTATGAGGAGACGAGCCCACAAGGTAACTATTTTGTAGTTTTTAACCGTACATTATATTACTATGAGGTGAAAGATAAAAATGTTTAATATGAGTTATCCGTATAAGATAGACATGTGCTGTCGTGAACTTTTTTGTAGATTGTTTTGAGATATTAAATTCTGTGTAAATTAATTTGGTGTATATGCTATGTTTTTGACAGCATGTCATTTAAGCGTCCAAATGTTACGAAACACACGTTTTTTACTATAAAGGGTTATTTTTAAGGGTGAAGGAGTTGAGTATTACAATTCTCTAATAGCCTAAAAAAACTTTACCGGGATTTCCTGAACACTTTGCAAAAAGCCCCACCACAATCGGATGAATGGAGTAGTGATGCATGAAGGACAAACAGACAGACATTCATTTTTATGTTTACAGCTGTGGTCTCGAGGTATCGTGCTGCCTTGTCACGCAGCGGGCCTGGGATTGATCTCCGGTTGGGACAAGTTTCCTGGGTGATGGGGTTTTTTCGGGTTTTTCCTCACCCCGAACATCATCTGGCCGTCATTATTATCATTAATATATTCATTAAATTTTCGAAACGACAACGTGGTGCCATTAAATAAAAAACATTCGTTTTAATATATGTAGATACTTACTTAAGCCTCCAAAAAACAAGACAGATAAAATAAGAAATGAATTCCTTTGGAGAGAAGTGAATGTCACCACATCTGTTGTTAAGAGGATTGAGAATCAAACTCTTAAATGGTATGGCCATGTACAGAGAACGGAAAATGAAAGATAGCCAAAAAATATATACCAATCGTCACCCCTGGAAGAAATAAACGTGGCAGACCAAGATGGAAATGGAAAACCTACGTCAGAACCATAATGGATGATAGGAATTTGGAAGAGGGAGACTGGAATAATAGAGATAAATGGAAACTGAAGACGGCAAACCTATAAGTGGAGGAAAGCCGAAGAATAAGAAGAGAACTTACTTACCCACTGGCACTATCGAACCCGTAAGTTCATAGCCGCGCGTACATAAGCTTTCCATACATCCCTATCCTGAGCTAATGCTTTCTAATCATTCCCTGTATAATCTACTTCCCTCAAATCATAATTAATGTTATTCTCCCATGTCATTCTTGGTCTACCAACTGGGCGTTTTTTCCTCTGGCTTCCCTACAAGAAGCTTCCATGCATGCCTTTCATCCCCCATAAGCGCCACATATCTTGCCCATCGCAATCTACGAGACTTAACTGTTCTTATTAATATATGTAGATAATCATATAAATTCAAATGTTTATTATAGAGTATTGATTTAAGGTAGTTTCTAACGAATTATGTAATGATTCATTACATTGACAATTTAACTTATGTCCCAAATGGGAGTCAATGACCAATCACGTTTCAATGATTTCTGTTTACCAACCAATCACAGTAGTGTTCTCACGAAATATTTTCAGTGTTTAATTTTACCATATTAAAGGAAAAGCTCCTCCTTTTTAATATTCTGAACAGGTCTGACCATTATTTTGCAGTGACTGAGCCCACAATAAATACGGCTACCCAGATTGTATATATAGTACATAGATGTCAACACATCCCGCATGCAGGAGTTAATATATAAACATTTGTAGCAATTTATTATACCACCAAAAAAAAAAAGAAACCACTGTTTGCACTTTCTAAGTGTATTTTCCCAGGTAATAATCCAGAAAATATAATTGTCATATTTACATCATACGACATCAGAAATCAATTAATATACAGTTTGATGCGTTTCATTTTTTCTCCACTAGAGAGCATTCTTACAATATTGCGCTCCCTTTGGCAATAAATAGTATGATCTGGTTTGCAGTGATAAACAAAGAAGCAGATGAAGCGTACCTATCGTTTCTCATTTGTTTTCAACATCGCCGTTTACATTAAATATATAAATATTTTAAAATAACTATAGTTAAATAATGATTTGTGAGTAAACAGCTTAATTTTATTCGTTAAATAGTCCTAACAAATGTCACTCTTGATTTCCAAATTCTCTAGATAAATTCACTCCTCACTTCGGTGAGTCGTGAATTTATCGATAATTTGGAAATCACTCGTAGCATTACTTATGAAAATTGAGCCCTCCATATTAATTTGTAACGAATTATAAAATTAGTCGTAGTAATGGAAATTCATAATGGGCGATAGCGAGGAGATACTAAAGGCCAACACACACACACACACACACACACACACACACACACACACACACACTATTTCTGCCAGGTAAAATAAAGCTATTATTATTATTATTATTATTATTATTATTATTATTATTATTATTAATACTAAAAAATTGGGACTGGAAGTAAATATCAATAAAACTAAATATATGGTCACACATAGAAATACATTATATAATGGAAATGGACAGCTAATGAAAAATGAGGAAATTTTGAGGAAGTGGCTGAATTCAAATATGTAGGAACAGTAATCACAAATAGAAATGAGATAATATTTGAAGAGAAAAATTTTCGCCTAGACCGGGACTCGAACCCGGGACCCTTGGCTTTCCGGGCCAAGTGCTCTACCAACTGAGCTACCGAGGCGAGTTACGATCTAGACGCAAATTTTTCTCTTATGTACGTTGTAATTCCCTCGCGCCAAATGCTTGAAACCATAGCTTCTATGTTGAATGCAGGCTTTCACGGCCGGTAATCATAATGTTGTGTGATTCCGGGTTCTGTGGCGTGGGTCCATAGTTGGTGTTGATACCAGACGTTTCGCCCTCAACTGCGGAGGGCATCTTCAGTGGCGAGTGCTTCTAGGCGTTTTCCTGGTCGGAAGATCTACTTAGAGTGAGCTCTGCTGACGTTGTGGACGTTGTATTGATACTAGTGGTGGGAGCAGGGTGAGTGAGCGTGGCTCTTGCTGATTGGCTAATGGTCGTCTCCTGGTTGTCCCTAGTGTTGATGCATTTATTTTCTAGTGTATGGTAACCAGGCCTTAGGCAATTTGATACCTTCCTCTTTTCTGTTAATATTTTCTTTATGCTTGTATATTTCTATAGCCTCTCGGTATAATCTAGGGAAACAACTTCCTACTATTTCCCTAGATTATACCGAGAGGCTATAGAAATATACAAGCATAAAGAAAATATTAACAGAAAAGAGGAAGGTATCAAATTGCCTAAGGCCTGGTACCATACACTAGAAATAAATGCATCAACACTAGGGACAACAAGGAGACGACCATTAGCCAATCAGCAAGAGCCACGCTCACTCACCCTGCTCCCACCACTAGTATCAATACAACGTCCACAACGTCAGCAGAGCTCACTCTAAGTAGATCTTCCGACCAGGAAACACGCCTAGAAGCACTCGCCACTGAAGATGCCCTCCGCAGTTGAGGGCGAAACGTCTGGTATCAACACCAACTATGGACCACGGCCACAGAACCCGGAATCACACAACATTACCATAGCTTCTATCTTTGCAAATGGCGGCTTCTTAGTTAAGAAGACATTTATTGGGAATTTAACACTACTTTATAGCCAGTAGGGCTTCTATTGACGATTTTATTATTAATTTAACACTTCTCATTGAAGGATAAATTATATTTGAAGAGAAAATTTTCGCCTAGACCGGGACTCGAACCCGGGACCCTTGGCTTTCCGGGCCAAGTGCTCTACCAACTGAGCTACCGAGGCGAGTTACGATCTAGACGCAAATTTTTCTCTTATGTTACGTTGTAATTCCCTCGCGCCAAATGCTTGAAACCATAGCTTCTATCTTTGCAAATGGCGGCTCTTAGTTAAGAAGACATTTATTGGGAATTTAAACACTACTTATAGCCAGTAGGGCTTCTATTGACGATTTTATAATTAATTTAACACTTCTCATTGAAGGATAAATTATTTTTTGAGAGAAAAAATTTTCGCCTAGACCGGGACTCGAACCCGGGACCCTTGGCCTTTCCGGGCCAAGTGCTCTACCACCTGAGCTACCGAGGCGAGTTACGATCTAGACGCAATTTTTCTCTTATGTACGTTGTAATCCCTCGCGCCAAATGCTTGAAACCATAGCTTCTATCTTTGCAAATGGCGGCTTCTTAGTTAAGAAGACATTTATTGGGAATTTAACACTACTTTATAGCCAGTAGGGCTTCTATTGACGATTTTATTATTAATTTAACACTTCTCATTGAAGATAAATTATATTTGAAGAGAAATGAGATGCACAAAGAAGTTAAACATAGGCTCAATTCTGGAAATGCGTGCTATTATGTATTGCTCTTGACTTCCCAACTCCTTTCAAAAAACATAGAAATGTATATATAATATATAAGTATTATTCTACCAGTTATATAGTTGCGAAACATGGACTCTTACTTTAAGGGTGGAATGGAGACTACGAGTGTTTGAGAATAAATTTCTTAGCAAAATTTTTGGACCAAAGAGAGATGAACGGACAAGTGAATCGAGAAGACTTCATAACAGTGAACTACATGGTCTTTATAAGAAACCAGATATAATAAGAACAGTTAAGTCTCGTAGACTGCGATGGGCAGGACATGTTGCACGAATGGGGAAGAAAGACATGCATGGAGGCTTCTTGTTAGGAAAACGCCCAGTTGGTAGACCAAGAATGAGGTGGGATAATAACATTAACTATGATTTGAGGGAAGTAGAATATACAGGGAATGATTGGATAGCATTGGCTCAGGAGGGATGTATGGAGAGCTTATGTCCGCGCGACCATGACCTAAGGGTACGATGGTGCCAGTGAGTTAGTTAGATAATCATATGAAGTACGTAAGTTGGTTCTTGAAAAATCGAAGACTGTGACAAAACTGTTCTAAAAGTGGAGGCCAATTGAAGGGGTATTTGCATCTGAAATCATATATTTCTTTCTATTCATCATTATGTTTTGTTTAATACTTTTTATTTACACAGACATGTAAATATTATTTGATTATTTGTGAGTTTAAGGTGCATGAAGTAGAAATGATTTTGTAGGACAGAATAAATAAAATAGAGGTAAAAACCCAGTGATGTATCACATTATTGTCCAATCAAAGAAGCAGACAGAACTCAAACGATAGAGCGCTACCATGTTTGAAGTTAAATCAAGTGTATTTTATTCTCTGTCAGTGTTTATGTCGGCGCGGCGCTGCCTGTTAACCTACATGCAGTTAAGCGCCATGTTCTGGTAAGTCGGGGGCAAACTAACTTTATCCACCTACTGCTATATTTTTAACGTGCAAGAACACAACCCTTCTCTGACATCCTATAAAACATTTATATCATCATCATCATCATCATCATACATACAAGTACCAGGTCATGTGATCCGTTACGGTCTCAAAGAGGAATTTTCCGTCCAGCGCTTTTTTTGGACGTCCCAGCGATTTTTTGCATTGGGAGCAGTAACGAAGCATGGCTTTTGGAATTCTATGATATGGCATTCGTTGAAGATGGGCTTTACACTTGTTCTAGTAGTCTTTTATATGGTGGAGAATGGGTTCTACATCCAACTCTTCCATAATTTTCTCATTTCTTTTATGTATTTTGTATAGCCTGATGTACGGCACATAAATCGCATCTCATTTGCTGTTATTCGGCTTTCATCTCTTCTTTGTATTGCCCATGCTTCACTTCCATATCTTAATACTGGTCTTACAAGAACCTTATAAATCTTCTGTTCTTTTTTTACTGAAGATGGTTTCATTATACTATTTAATTATTATCCCCATTGTTTTTTTTTGTGAGATTTGTGATTTTATTTGATGTATCAGCTTCATCTTGAATGTTAAATCATAACCCAAATAATTAAATTAATTTACTCGTTCTAAAATGTAATCGTCCAAAATAATTTTGCTAGATATAGGGCATTTTCATAAAAGGACATCACTTTAGTTTTCTTTGTATTGATTTCCATATTGTACCTTTTTGCAATTATATTATAAGATTAATAGAAATCATTATACAAAGGATCAATTTCGAAAATAAAAGTTGGAAATCATATAACAGAGGGATTTACTATTACAAAAGGTCTAAGGTAGGGTTGCAGTTTATCTCCAACTATATTCAAAATTTATCTTGAAAGAGTACTAAGAGACTGGAAGAAAAAAATGTCAAAAAATGGGCATACCAATCCAAAATACACATGTATATTCACTCCATTTTGCAGACGACCAGGTATTAATAGCATGAGACCATGATGACATAGACTATATGGTAAAAAAAGTAAAAGAAGAATATGAAAAATGGGGACGTTATATAAATATTGAGAAAACTAAATATCTGTGTATAAGAGAAGAAATGGAAAGTATAAATTTCAACAATGGAGAAGAACTAAAACCTAGTGCTGAATGCACTTATTTAGGAACAAAATTAGACCTTTCAGGCGATAACACATTGGAAATTAAAAATAGAATCGCACAAACAAAACAAGAAATAAATGCTTTAAACTCTGTTTGGTTGAGCAAAAATATTACAAAAAATTGAAAATTACAAATATATCAAACCATAATTCAAAGAACTTTAACATATGGTGCTGAAGTTTGGTAAATTCCTACCAGGGAAATGAAAAGAATTTTAAGTACAGAAACGGATGTTTTAAGAAGATCAGCTGGAATGGATAGAATACGAAATAAAGAATAAGGGGAATTATGGTGTACAAGAGGACATTATAGAAAAGAAAAGATTTCAGTGGTATGGTCATGTCAAAACAATGCCAGAGCAAAGATTGCCTAAAATTGTTATGGAATGGATCTCGATGGAAAGGAGCAAGAGAGGAAGACCGAAGAAAACTTGGATAGAAGGGGCACAAGCAGCTATGAATATCAGAGGATTGGAGGAAGATCAATGGATGGACAGAGAGGAATGGCGTTTGGTTTCCGGAAGACGGCGGCAGCTGCCATGATACCGGATGATGATGATGATTAAAATTGTGTATAGAATACTGTAAATCTGTTTCTGTTGGAGCTAAATCCAGTTAAGTGCGCTCTGAAATTCGCGGGAGCGGTCCCCGTCAACGATGGGCAGTTTACCGCAAGGCGCAATAGTGTAACTCAGGCACTATTGCAAGCGGAATCATGGGCGGAATTCATATCCATCACTTAAAAAAGTGAGTGATTACTTAAATAAAACGGAATTTCTTATTATAAGTAAGCACTTAAATTAATTTTGTAATCATAAACAACACTTATTTTCATGTAACGAGATTTTATTTACAGCTAACCAATACTTATAATTTATTGTTACTTAGACGACTAGTTACAAAAGCTTTTGAGCCAAAAAAGAGATAAACAGATAGGTGAATGGAGAAAACTGCATAATAGTGAGCTACAGTACTACATGGTATATACAGAAAACCTGATTTAGGCTAATAAGAATAGTTAAATCTCGTAGACTGCGATGGACAGGATATGTGGCACGAATGAGGAATGAAAGAGGTGCATGGAAGCTTCTTGTAGGAAAACTGGAAGGAGGAGCCCTGTTGGTAGACCAAGAATGAGGTGGGAGAATAACATTATTCATGATTTAAGGGAAGTTGATTATTCAGGGGGTGATTACAAAAATTAGCTCAGTATAGGGTTATATGGATAGCTTATGTCCGCGCGGCTATGAACCTACGGATTCGATAGAGACAGTGAGTTAGTTAGTTACAAAAGCAGATGTTTAGTAAGGAGATGTTTAAGTTAGAACATGGCCGAAGGAAGTTCAGCGAGTTACTAAACCTATTTTGTAAAGTGTTGTCTGCAGTATTTTATCTACGTTCAGAGTATTTTAGTATAAGTTGTATATTTCGTATATTTAATCAAATGTATTTATTGCGAAACGATATGTTTAGAGATAGAGGATTCGGAAGAACAAAAAAACACGATAAATCAACAAATGTTGTTATATTCTGCAATTTTGGGTGCTAGTTTCACATGTGAATTTAAAGTAAAAATGAGCAGAGAAGGTGATTTTCACGGTTCATCAGGAAAATGTTTAAAAGCAGTCCAAGATGCAACTATTAATATACTTCCAGAAAAGTCAAGGATAATTTATTTCTGTAGTTATACGAAATCATCATTAAAGTGTATTTTACGATTTGTTGGACCTGCATTTTTATGTTTTGATAGCGTGTTTTGTTAGAATATAAAGTATAGGTTTTGTGCCTAGTAACTACCAACTAAAGCGTCACTGACTGTTATAATAGTAGGCCTATAACTTCTAGTTAAGTACGCTCTGAAATTCGCGAGAGGGAATAATAATAGGCATAGGCTACACAATAAACAGATAACAAGTATGACAAGCAAAGAAAAAAAAAATTAAAAATACAAAGATATTATGACGGTAGTAATATTAATAATAATAATAATAATAATAATAATAATAATAATAATAATAATAATAATAGTTAAGCATTTAGACTCAGAATAAAAAGGAAATAAAAATATATACTGACATTCATAGTGATATTAGAAAACGAAGGTTAAAATTTTATGGTCATATTAAACGAATGAACTCAAATAGGCTTACAAAACAGATAATGGAATTCTACGAAAACAGAAGTAAAACTCCAGTGAATACTATGAAGTGGATTGATGAAGTCAAAATGACTTAAAATTGGCAGGAATTACTAAAGAAGATATCCCAAACAGAGATATATTTAGAATTAAGGTGAATAAGTGGCAAGTTGACCAAGAGGACAAACCGAAGAAAAAAACTGGAACAACTTGGACAGATGATAGAAAACATTCTTTTGAATGAAAGAAATTTGGGCTCAAAGGAAACGCCTCTAAGTACTTTGCGTAGTCCTATATGGGCTCATCCGCAATAAAAAATAATAATACAATAATAATAATAATAATAATAATAATAATAACAATAATACGTTTGGTAAAGAAATTGTATAATATAAAAGAATAATAAAAATATACCTAGAACATGATTATATATTATATTGTCTAAAGAAATATGTAATAAGTTTTTTAACTGTTTTTGAGTCGGGCAGTCCTTGATATAAGAGGGGAGGGAATTCCAGAGTCGGGTGTTTGAAGCAAGGAGGGATGAGGAATAGTAAGATATTCAATGTAGAGGTACAGCTAGAGTTAAATTTTTTCTCGATCGTGTATTTAAGTTATGGGTAGAAGGTAGCTTGATCCGATCGGAAATCAAACACAGACCATCTGTATTTGGGGCAACGGCCTTACTTTTAGACAACAATATGGACCAGTTAACCATTACAAACTAAGTGAGAAAAAATTAAAGGTCTAGCAGTGTGGATTAGCATTGTAAACAACAGGAGAACAACACGTGTACGTTCGTAGCGGACTAACATTATACAGCCGTTAAGTGACAAATTTTACAACTCTAGTAGGAGCTGGAAACTCTACTTCAGATATAAGCACATATAGAAACTTCTGCTGAAACCGCAGGAAAATTGTTTATATAGACATTAGTCCATTCGTCGGTCGACATTAACACAAGAAATGTATTTTGATAATAACAATAATAATAATAATAATAATAATAATAATAATAATAATAATAATAATAATTGAGAAGACTTACACAACAGTGAACTACATGGCATTTATAAGAAGCCAGATATAATAAAAACAGTTAAGTCTCATAGACTGCGATGGGCAGGACATGTGGCACGAATGAGGAATGAAAGACGTGCATGAAGCTTCTTGTAGGAAAAACAGAGGGAAAACGCCCAGTTGGTAGACCAAGCATGAGGTGGGAGAATAACATTAAATATGATTTGAGGATATGGATGTATGGAGAGCATATGTCCGCGCGGCCATGGACCTCTGGGTTCGATAGTGCCAGTGAGTTAGTTATAATAATAATAATAATAATAATAATAAATATTCTAAAGTCGTGTCCAACTAACAGTCTGGTCGAGGGATGAGATGAGATTGAGCCCCTAAATAGAGGTCTGTGAATGCCAAGGGTGACGGCCGACCACGTCTGACGCACCATCACAGGGGCAGATGAACAAAATGAAACGAAATGGGTGAAATGAGTGTCGAGAAAAGGTGGAATGAAATTGTGGCAGGGGAAACGGGAGAAACCCAGAGAAAAGCCTGCCCATGGTGTGTCGAAGACTCGATCCCGGGACACCAGCAATGAGAGGCGAGCATCTACAACGCTTGCGCCACTGAGCCGTATAATAATAGTAATACTACTACTGCTACTACTATTACTATTACTACTACTACTTCTATAATAATAATAATAATAATAATAATAATAATAATAATATTAACAATAATACTAATAATCCATGCATCCATAGTAATTTCTGCCCGAGGGCAGGTCTTTCACTCAGCAATCATGAACATTTTCCATACTATGTTTTTCAGCTTTACTATGGAATTATAAGTGTTGGGTTTGCTTCCCGTTGCTTTCCACACCAGTTAAGGATGAATGATGATGATGTTTCGGTGCCCGTTGGGCCCCTAAGCTTCCCTGACTTTGGTTTTACATGTGAGGAAAAACCCCGAAAAAACCTTTGTTTTTTACCCAGGAGCGCTGTCCCGACCGGGAATCGAACCCGGGCCCGCTTAGTGACCAGGCATCACGCTACCTGAGACCACAGCGTTGGACTAATAATAATAATAATAATAATAATAATAATAATAATAATAATAATAATAATAATAATAATAATAATAATAAAATATCCATCCATAGTACTTTCTGCCCGAATGGCAGGTCCTTCACTGCAATCATAGCATTTTTTCATGGCTATGCTTGCAGCTTTACTAGGAATTTGTAGGTTTGGTAGTTTCCCGTTTGCTTTCCCCACACCGATGAAAGATGATGATGATAATGATAAGGGTGATGATGATGGCCATATGAATTTCGGGGACCTTTTGGGCCTTAAAGTTTTTCCGTACATTTGTCTTACACGTGAGGAAAAAACCCCGATAAAAACCTTCGCCCAGAAAAACTGCCCCGACCGTGGATCTAACCCGGGCCCGCTGCGTGACAAGGCAGCACACCATCTCGAGACAACAGCGGTGGACTAAAGTAAGGTAATTCCACTACAGGCCTCAGGAGGCCCTTGGGGTAGTGGGAGGTTAAGGCTCCCACGTTCTCTGGACAATCGTCACTTGATGTCAGCCGGGTTGTCAGCCCTGCGTGACGGCCGCCTTTACCCCAGAACAAGCGTGGACGAATAGTAGTCAATACTGCATCCCTATTTACAAGCAATGGTAGAGGTGGAGTTAACAATCCGGACAATTATCCGCGGTTGTCTCTCTTCTGCCGGTGGTTTGGAAAAATTTATTGCACAGTGCATATATAACAGGCTAAAAATGTGGATAAATGATAAAATTAATACAATTTCACGATACCAAGACCGGGATTTTCATTGGAAGGCTTCAGGACGGCGGACAATCTATTTGTCCTGAGAACAGCAATTACCATATGTTTGAAGTGTCAAACGAGGGCAAGGTTACACACTGTACTTTTATAGATCTGAAAAAAGCAATTTGACTCTGTTGAACGTTGCAATGCCCTATGGCCGAAAATTATGGCACCTAGGAGTATCGGGAACGATGATTAGGTCGCTCATGGGAATTAATAAAAAAAGTGGAGTTCGTGTGTTGAATAATGGGAGGGAGCCAAGTTTCAGAAGTATATAAAGGCAGTTTAAGGTGTAAAACGAAGTGATGCGGCGATATTGTCACCATTGTGTATTTAAACTTATTGTATATCCTATGTAGCTTCGATGTCTGGAAGTAGAGTAGAGGATCGATGCTCCAACGGTGGGTTGGCGAAGTATTCCTTGTCTAATTGTATGCAGATGACTTATGCCGGTTCATTTTCCACAAAAATATACGGCTTGCAGAAGGGTTTAGATTTACTATCGACAGTACTGTACGACTTGGGAACTTTAACGTTAACGTTAGCAAAACGAAAGCCATGACTGTTTAAAACGGGGTCTGGGTATACAGCTGGAGGGAAAGGTGGACATACCGTGGTGAGAACTTAGAAAATGTTACACAACTTTGTCTACTTTGAGGGATGAACTTTGACAATGAATGGAAAATTGAACGAGACACATCGAAAATGCAACACTGAGAGCTAGGTGCCCGGACAAGCGAAATGCTTAAGTTATATGTCAAAATTGCGAAACATAACCGATAGCGATACACTTAGAACAGTTTAGGGGGAAACTTCTTCGAAACTGTGAGAGCGACCATGCTGTCTGGCTCAGAAGTATGGGGTTGGGAACGAACGGGGACACTAGATAAAATTCAACCTATGTTTCTTAAGAAAGCGATGAGATTAGCAACGGGGACTTCAAATTGTGGCATACTGAAGGAATTCGGTACATTTTCGGACACAATAAGGGGCAAAATTATGGCTATTAAGTATTGGTTGGACATAATAAACGGGAATCAGGACTCGCTTAGAGCAGAGTGTTACAATGAACAGAAAGGCAGTGTGTTTCGGGAGATTGGGTAATCGGTGTAGAAAGGGGATTGAAGGGCATAGGGATGGGTTGGGTATGGGAGAGGAGTAACGCGGAATAATAGAAATGTTTGGAGGACAGTTAAGAAGAGACTAATCGATATAGACAGACAGTATATAGAAGCAGAGTGTAGTCAGAAAATATCGCTCACCCTGCAGACAGAACTGAAACTTTCGTGGGGAAGGGAGAAATATATTGACTCTTTGGATGGGGATGATAAAAGTGCTATTGCATGGTTTCATTTGGGGGGATGGATGGCCCATAATTTAACAAATGAGGAAGGCATTAAACTATGCCCACTATGCGATGACCATGAAAACTGGCAGCATATTATAGCATTCTGTAGAGAGACAGAACAACTTAGATTACAGATGCTGCCGGAGAGATTTCTCAAGTCGGATCGAGGGAGAGTGGCGTGTTGGGATCTTTTAGGACGGATCGAGAGTGAATCAAAAACATGCAAATTTTTGGGTACAGTAAGAAAATTGAGATATAACAAAATTGTAGCTTAAGGATATATGTATTAACAATAAGAAGAATCTCAATATGGTCTTTGTTTTCGATCTTTAATCATGTTATATAATAAGTAGGTCTGATAAGTTGAATAGTCTGATAGTGCACTTAATGTCTGCAGGGACGGGGGGAGGGGGGTATGAGCGTGCGGTGTGTATATGTGTGGGGGTGTGTGGGTGTATGTGTGTGTGCTTTTTTTTTTCTAATTTGTTTTCTAGCATTTTTTTTTTAATATTAATGTACGGAATGTGGATGAATGTAGATATGTATTATTTTGATTTAGTGCAGACATAGATTTTACTTATATGTAGCCAGTTATTGTTTTTTGATACAGGTGTATTTGTAGGTATTTGTTTATATTATTAGTTTTATTTTTTTTTATTCATGGAAAAATAATGCACGTACGGCCAAGCAGGCCCGTGCGCAATGTAAATGCATATGTATTTTCTTTATTCTGAAAAAAGGCAATAAATTCCATATTCTACTATATAATAATAATAATAATAATAATAATAATAATAATAATAATAATAATAATAATAATAATAATAATAATAATAATATAATAATAATAATAATAATAATAATAATAATAATAAAGCTTTACGTATTTAAGCTGGCAGTTAATAATAAAATTATAATTATAAAAATCAAATACTTATTACACTTTTTTAAATATTATTATAAAATCTAGATTAAACAAAGGAAATCCGGATGTTGTCTAATATTAGCTAACACAATCAAAACACGGAATAGAAATGAAATAAAATAAATTAAGAAAACTTCCTCGATGAATAGACCTATATATAGTTATATACAACATGCTGAATACAGTTGTTATGCAGGCAGTATTTTCATTGTGTGGAACTTAAGATATCAGTTAATTTCATCATCATCATCATAGTACATTCACGAATTTAGGCCATTTGTTGACCTGTTTCGGCCTCAAGAGAAACACCATCCAGAAGTCTTTTGAGTGGACGTCCTGGTCTTCTTCTTCCTGCGGGTTGATATCTTAACATTAGTTTGGGTATTCTGTGATCTTCCATTCGATGAACATGTTGTATCCATCTTGACTTATAATCAGAAATTTTGTTTTCTAAAGATTCCATGTGTAATTCTTCTAAGATGTCTTCATTTTTTTTGTGATCTAGTAGTGTGTATCCTGCAGTCCTCCGAAGATATCTCATTTCAGCAGATCTAAGTCTCTGTATATCCTTCTGTTTCAACGTCCATACTTCGCTACCATACAAAAGAGTTGGAAGAGCCAGTGTTTTATACACTTTCAGTCTTGAATGCTTTTGGACTAACTGTGGCTTGAAGATAGAATTTATTAACCCTAAAATTCTTAAAAATTTAGATATTTTTGCATTTACATCCTTTTCTTCTTCATATGAGATATTGCATCCTAGATATGTAAAATTATTCACCTGCTCCAAAATTTTATTGTCCATTACAATTTTACTTCTGACAGGATCTACACCTTGAAATGCCATAATTTTTTGTTTTTTCTGTAGATATCTTTAATCCATATTCTTCTGTAATTTTGTTAAGTTCATACAGACCTTTCTGTAGATTATCTTCGGAATTTGCTATTATTATTTGGTCATCTGCAAACAATAGGGTGTTTAATTTTCTATTTTCTGATATTCTTATTCCAAATTTATATGTTTTTGTTCCAGCAACATATTACTTACTCTCTTCATTGAGATAAATTGCAAAGAGTGTTGGGGATAGGGGGCAGCCTTGTCTCACACCACGATTTATAATTCCTTCTTCAGAAAATCTGTTATTTAATTTAATCTTTATGGTGTTGTCTTTGTAAATATATCAGTTAATTTGTATTTAAATAATGATAGTAATGGGAAGTGAGTTCCATGCTTTAGTTATAGATATTATGTAAGATTCAGAGTATAAACATGTCCTGTGCTGTGGTGTCCAAAGTAAAGAAATATCTTGTGATCTTGTTCCTAAATTGTGATGAGCCTATATATTTTTTTTAAAACACGTTGAAAAATAAGTTGGTAAATATTTGGAATAGCAAACCATATGAATGTAGAGTCCTTCTGTCATTTAAATGTAGCCATGAGGCCAGAATTTCTAGCAAGTTACAATTCCATGTATCTTCCATCAAATCATGGTTAATGTTATTCTCCCACCTCAACCTTAGTCTACCATCTGGAAATTTTCCTCTGGTTTTCCTACAATAAGTTACCATGCCCCATCATTCCCAGTCGTGCCACATGTCTTGCCCATCGCAGCCTATGAGACTTAACTCTTCTCATTATATCTGGTTTCCCATAAAGACCATGTAGTCCACTGTTATGAAATCTCTGTTTACCAGTTTATTCATCTCTCTTTGGTCCAAACATTTTTCTACGAACTTTATTCTCAAATGCTCGTTTTATTTTCTCTTGTCTTAAAGCAAGAGTCAATCTTTCGCTCCGTATAATATAATTGGAAGAATGACAGTTTTATATATTTTCAGTTTAACATTTTTTGAAAGAAGTTGTGACAAGAGTCTCTGTAATGCATAATAACACGTATTTCCAGAATTGAGCCCATGTTTAATTTCCTTGTGCACCTCATTCCTGTTTGTAATTATTATTCCTAGGAATTTGAATTCAGCCACTTCTTCAAAATTTCCCTCATTTGCCATTTCCATTATATTGTCCATTTTCATTACAGGCCTATAATGTATTTCTATGTGTGATATATATTTATTTTTTTATGTTTTCTTCCAGTCCCAATTTCTTACTGTCACTCAATAGAGCAGGGGTCACCAATTAAATTTCATGGAGGTCCATTTTCAAAGTAGTAAATTAAATCGAGGTCCGGAACCACAGTTGATTAAACATACGAAGATTTTATTAAGTAATTAATATTATAAGGAAATTATTTAATTATGTTATGGGTATGAATTGCACAAATTAAACAAAACACATGGTAAATACTAAAAGGATACAGCACAGTGGTAAAAGTTACTAATTCTAATAATTATTAAGTTTATGATAAACTTAACAAATGGTCAGAGTAATATTAAAATATCTGACTTCACAAATTTCGCGTTTTTCACGATATCAGGTTTCAAACGGAATTCCGTCAATCTTCAATCAAATCTCCGACCATAATCAGTACTGCCAACCGAGCCAACAATAATACTATCACGACATGAAATTTAGTACAACTGGTTGTATTCACTGTTATCCGATTTAAAAATTTGTATTAATTTGAAATTTAACCGGTCCGGAAACCTAAGCCCCAGGGTCCGGATCCGGACCGCGATCCGCAATTGTTGACCCCTGCAATAGGGTGTGCGTGTTGGCCCTTAGTATCTCCTCGCTATCGTCTAATAATGCTGCACCATCAACATACTAACAGCTTATTAATACCATTGAGTTATCCGATAAATTTGTACTTGTAAGCCCATGTTTTCCCTTACAGAGATTAAGGCGCTCTCCACCTACATGGAAGAATTTGAACCATACTATTTAGTTACACTTGTTTTCGTACAGATGTCATTTGAGTGGTCCGTGGTCAGCGTTCCGCCTCATACTGACATCTAAGAAACCAAGGTAGTACTAGGACGGGAAAATTCGGTAAATTTTGCTTAGAGGCCTTTTCATTCATGCTTAATGATCTTTTACGAGCCTGAAAATCATCAGACTCGGGACCCACGGTTTAAAGTTCCTCCCGGAGGATTTGCTCCTTGGATTTTTCCATCCCAAAAAATCCATCGACCCCGGCCGGGTTTGGACCCACGACCCTCGGGACCAGAGGTAAGGTGCATAACCACTAGTTATAGCAGGATTTTAATATCTAACAAATATGAAAGTTAAAGTTAATAATCTTGTATTTTAAAATTCTATTAATATTTAAATATAACTTAAATAAAGAAAAACATCTAAATAATTCATTGTTGAATAAAAATGTCTCAGTAACAATTAAAGAAATTGTATTACATAACAGTCTTTCTAAATAATGCTTTTAAAATTGTTTTAAGTCATTGTTGTCAGAATTATAAAGCTTTCTGTTATAACTGTAATAAGAACACCTGCTTAACTTCATATTTTTAAATGAAAGTATACTAAATTCTGATTGGATGTTAAATCAATTAACTTTTTGATTTAACAAATCAAATTTAAACCTGGTATTTAATGGACTATTATCAAATAGAATTTAAATATAACATCATGTGTTGTAATAATGTTCTTTAAAATTATAAAAGAATTACCTAGTCAGCATACAACTTTCATCAAGGATAGAAGCAATAACAGCTCTCCTGATAAAATGTGATATTTAATACAAGAAGAATAGTTGAGGAACAAATTATGGGAAGTATTGGAGAAATACAATATTGACAGAAACCTAATAGAAATTATTAAACAAACCTATAAAGATAACTCCGCTTATGTAAAATGGGAAATATAATGTCTAATCCTATAAACACCTCAAAGGGATTGAAACAAGGGTGCAGTCTATCACCAATTTATTTAATATTTATGTAGAATTATATTAACGAAATGGAAACACAGCTGCAAAGGTATGGGGATCCCAATAGGCAATAGATTTTTGCTGACATTACAATTTGCCGATGATCAACTGGTTTTAGCACAAGACAATTTTGATATGGAATTCATGATAAAAAGGTTGAAAAGCACATATGAATCATGGGGTCTCACAGTAAATTTACAAAAAACAGAATATCTGGCAATAAATAGCAATGAAAGAGAAAACTTAGTATTGGAAGATGGAATCCAAATAAAGCAAGTGAAACAAACTAAATATTTGGGAATGATTATGGATAACATCGAAGGTATAGGCAAAGAGAACATAAACATAGAATTGAATTGAGTAGCAAAATAATATCATCATTAAATTCCATATGGTGGGATAAGCATATTTGGAAAGACACAAAAAAATATATTGGTAAAACATTGGTGGAATCTGTTGCAATGTACGGAAGTGAGGTATGGACAATCAATAAGTACTACAAGAATAGACTAATAGCTCTAGAAATGGATTATTTACGAAGAAGTGCCAGAAAGTCTAAATTAGAACGTGTCACAAATAAGGAAATTAGAAACAAAATGGAAGCAGAAGAAAGCATAATTGAAAGAATTGAGGAAAAGGAATTAAAGTGGTTAGGACATGTTTTAAGAATGGAAGATGAGCGATGGCCGAAGCAACTATATGAATGGCATCCTAACAGAAAGAAGAAAAGAGGAAGACCAAGGTTAACATGGAAGGAAAACATGAAGACAGTAATGCAAGCTAGAGGGCTAAGCATCGAAGATGCCCAAGACCGCAGGCTTTGGAGGTTTGGCACGGGAAGACGGCAGCAGCTGTAAAAACCCAAAGATAGATAGAGATAGAATAGTTGACTCAAGAAAAGAAAATAATTTAATTTTAATTGACGGTGAAGAATAATACCACCTATATTACCTTGATCTGCTGGGAAATTAAATAGTAAATAATTTACAATTATTTCTACAAGAAACAGTTTTCAGCGATTGTGAAGTGTTTTCCTATCCTGTGTACCAACTTCCGACCCTAAGAATAGAATCCAGCTATACCGAAAATTAAACCCAACCTGAACCAGTAATTCTTTTTGGGACACCAATCCATCAAAAGTTACTACAACATCGGGCATGAAGAGAGTTAGCTGCTTCATAACATCGCCACAACTTGGAAAATAATTACTTCTTCATTGTCCACCGCGGCCGATAAATACGTATACTAATTTCAACTAGTCAGAGAGTCGACTTCAGTTCTTCAGAGCTGCCATGCCATGAATTTTATATAAATTTAAACTGATTTTCATTCATACAAACGGCTTTCTTTCACTGTAGTCCTCTTGACCTATGTGAATAAAATTTGAAATGAAACTTAATATCACAGATTCGGAAGAATATAAATCCTGTTTTACATGAACCCACGCTTATGGTCGCAGTGTTGTACGACATACTGAATTACTTTTCTAATTATACTATATATTTTTGCATATTTTGTTGCATAGAAATAAACTTTGAGTACGCCCGATCGCGTCTTCACTAATTTGCGGAGTTTGTATTGTTACAGTAATTGCTTTTGGAAACTAATGGAACTTTTATCTAAGTAATTTCCATATCGATTCTAATCTTCTTCACCGTCACTATAATCGCCTTAATGATTAAAATCATAAATATATCGAGAGTACAGTTTAGCAATAAGAATAGAGTCTATTTATTTATTTTTTATTAATTGTTCATTAATATTTTGAGTGAATTATTATTCGTTCACTGGAAATGGACAGTTAATGACAAATGAGGGAAATTTTGAAGAAGTGTCTGAATTCAAATACCTTACATACACTTACTTACTCACTGGCACTATTGAACCCGTAGGTTCATGGCCGCGCGGATATAAGCTCTCCATACATTATATCCCGAGCTAATGTTTTTCAATCAGTCCCTGTATAATCTACTTCCCTCAAATCATAGTTAATGTTATTCTCCCACCTCATTCTTGGTCTACCAACTGGGCGTTTTCCCTCTGGTTTTCCTACAAGAAGCTTTCATGCACGCCTTTCATTCCCCGTTCGTTCCATACGTCCTGCCCATCGCAGTCTACGAAACTTAACTGTTCTTATTATATCTGACTTCCTATAAAGACCATGCAGTTCACTGTTATGTAGTCTCCTCCATTTACCTGTCTGTTCATCTGTCCTTAGTCCAAAAATGTCCCTAATAACTTTATTCTCAAATACTCATAATTCTCATTCCTCCCTTAAAGTAACAGTCCATGCTTTGCATCCATATTACATAACTAGTCCCGCGCCGTAGCCGAGTGGTCAAGGCAAGAAATCTTGGCGCAGATTTACGGGACTTGCACTGGTTCGAGTCTCCATGGGGGAAGAAATTTTCTCATGGAATTTCGGCCAGTATGGGACCGGTGCCCACCCAGCATCGTGAGGCGTTTGGGTAAGTATAATAATTAGCGACTCCAGATTGGGAAGACCAGCTATAACGGCTGAGGGACCCGATATGCTGACCCCTACTCTGGCTAGAAGATCGCCTACCTCTGTGATTAACACATGTGGATGTGAGGCCAGCAGTCGGCCAATGGCCTTCTAGGCCTGTCGCGCTTGGAAAAAAAAATATATATATAACTGGTAGAATAACAGTTTTATATATTTTCAGTTTAACGTTTTTGAAAGGAGTTGGGACGTCAAGAGTCTCTGTAGCGCATAGTAGCACGCATTTCCAGAATTGAGCCTATATTTAATTTCTTTATGCATCTAATACTTAGGAACAATAATTACAAACAGGAAAGATATGCACAAAGAAATTAATCATAGGCTCAATTCTGGAAATGCAAGTTATTATGCATTACAAGGACTTTTGTCCCAATTTTGTTTATGTTCTTAATGAAAGAAGGCAGGCATTATGCTTAATTCTATGCTTATATTATTTTTATGGTGCCAAAATGTATCAATTTTCATCCGTTATCATTATATAATTTTATATGAAATACCGTAACTATCTAATACCCGCGTCCGTTGCTGCTACGCCTAAATAAATTAAATGTATTTTTATGTTTGGTTTAGTAAGTAAAAAGTAAAATAATTATAAATGTATATCTTAATTATTTTTAGATACCCCGTGCTGATTACTCGGCTTTACCCGGGAATCTACTTATCCCGATCTTCTTGGCATTAATTACCTGAAAGGCAAAAATTATTATTGTGAAAGATAGATATATGCTGTTGCGGACTTTTTTGTATAATTGTTTTAGATAGTTAATTCTGTGTACATTAATGTTGTGTATTTGTTATGGTTTAGGTAGCGTAAACCATTTAAGCGTCCATAAAGCGACTTTATGTGCACCGATGTACGTTTTTTTACATCCGTCCCTATTGTACGTATGGTAATTTGTTATATACGTTATTGTCCCACAAAAATTCTCTAAATGATGGTATAAGCCGAATTCAAATCGGTGAAGTCGTTTTTGAGTCCATAAAGGACAGACAGACTCACAGACACTCATTTATGTATATTGTATTGTATTGTAAGCCCATGTTTCCCTTAACAGAGATTTAGGCGCTCTCCCCCTACAGGAAGAATTTTAATCATGCTAATTTAGTTACACTTGTTTTCGTATAGATGTCAATTGAGTGGTCCGTGGTCAGCATTCTGCCTCATACTGACATCTAGGAAACCAAGGTAATACTAGGACGGGAAAATTCGGTAACTTTTTCTTAGAGGCCTTTTCATTCAGGCTTATTGATCTTTTACGAGCCTGAAAATCTTCAGACTCGGGCCCACGGCTTAAAGTCTCTCCCGGATGACTTGCTCCTTGGATTTTTCCATCCTAAAAAATACATCGACCTCTGCCGGGTTTGAACCCGCGACCCTCGGAACCAGAGGCAAGGAGCATAACCACTAGTCCACCGCGGCCGATCATTTTTGTATATAAAGATAAAAATAATTTAAGTTAATTTTCCCAGAAATATTCTCTAAATTATGGGAGGGAAAACATGCTAATTGGTCAAGTAGTCCATAAAGGACAGACAGACAGACAGACTCATAGACACTAATTGTATATGTAAAGAAAATAATAAAACAAGTTAATTGTACCAGAAATATTCTCTAATGTATAGGGGGAAAAACATTCAAATCGGTCAGGTAGTCCATAAAGGACAGACATACAAACTCATAGACACTCATTTTTTTAGGCGTATAGGCTATAAAGATTAAAATATAATTAAAATATCCTGCAGTGGCTAAAGAAAATTTGATAAGTGGCCAAAAAAGCTATTAGTTGCTTTTTTCATAAATTTGTAGCTAGTTATGTTTTCTGAATGGTCAGATTTAGTCGCAAAGTGGCTAAATTGGTATCCCTGGAGCCACAGTTACTGAAGAGATAGAGAAGTTAGAATCGCGCCCCCGCCTCCTCTAGAAGCGGGCTCATGACTCCGGTGTGCATAGAGCTGGCAGTAAGCCGCGCGCCGTGGTAACAGTAGGCCGTGTGTGTCGCTTGTGCATGAGACATGTAACAGGTACGTAGTGCCACGATATATCAGTCTTTTGTTTCTTATCTGACACGGTTTATACAAACATATGCACGTGCAGAATTATAAACACAAAATGGCGTGATTTAAATATTAATTTTAACTTAGATTTAATTTAAAATTAACCATATAATTAATTTAAATATTTTTTATCGGAACTCACGAATTTATTTTGAATTATTAAATACCCTTATTTATTTTTATATCTTAAGTAATTTTACAAAGGCTATGTCTTAGTTTTGGTAGCTAGCGGGTGCAGAATTTTCTTACTTAAATTTTAAATAATTTATATATTATTTATAAAACCCTTAAATTTAACTAAAACTTTAAGTTATTTTTTGTAAATAAATTCTACACTTTAAACAGCGAACTATTATACACCCGAGTCAAACTATAGCCTTTGTAAATAATTAATTTCAGTCACAATAATTTATTGATCTTTTAAAAAGGGAAGACTAAAATAATAAGTTTTCTTTTCAATATGTGATTTCGTGGTTTTAAAAACAAAGGGAAATAGGATAATATTTGATAAATAGAAAATAAGATGTCATTAATATCAATAATAATCGTTACACTAACAGTAAATAGTATAAATATTTATACGCTACGTTCAGAGCTTAATACAATGGAATTGAATTTATTAATTATATTAGGTAAATAATAATGACATGGAAATAACTGTTCACTGCTTATTTAAGTGAAGAAATATTTCTTGATCATAAAGCATTTTTCAATTTAATTTTAATAAACAATTGGCATGCAAGTGAAATGATACCTTTAATCAGAAATAATTTACGCATTATATAGTTTTAAACGTAAGTGAAATCAAAGCATTTTAAAACAGAAAGATATTTCAAATCGTCCACATTTTCTAAGAGATAAATGGTAGGTATATTTTAATGAAAATATAATAAAACTAATACTCGCAGAAGATATTTGTAATATATTTATAGCTAATAATTTTGGGTTATTCTATGGCACAATACAATCTGTGAATATTCGGTAAGAGAAAATGTGATTGCTAGCGTCAGTTGGCCAATGTGGTAACACACGTTCCCGCTAGTGAACACCAGATTAGTTTGTGGTTCATTTCTGTATTAGCGGGTCTTTGTGATAGGTTGACAATGGCTAATACATATTTTGCATTGTAAAATGGGTGATTTTAGGTTATTTTGAGCTGAACTTCTCACTCAATTTTAAGGCATTTCTCGCATGTGTTGAGAAAAGATCAAGATACATATTTCTCTCCTGTGATTATTCACATATTGAAATAATAAAGTCTGTGTTTTTCATTTTTATTTGAATTTATCTGATACACAAGGTACAAAAATAAGATAAACTTTTAAAATAAATAGATATTATCCTTCACAGTAGCATGATGACATAGAATCCCGATGTTTCCCCTAATTATAATGTATAAACATTTATATTGTAACTGATTTCTATGTTTAATATTGCCTTAGCTATTAAAACAATGAAAATTTATTAGTTACGGATTTATTGTTACGGATGTAGAATTTAATTATTTTGAATTTACAGATTGCTGCACTCATGCAAGCTACAATAAATAATGCAACTCATTGGCACTACAAAATCCGTAGGTTCATGGTCGCATGGATATAAGCTCTATCCTGAGCTAACATTTTCCCATCATCCCCTGTATAATCTACTTTCCTCAATACATGGTTAATGTCATTCTCACACTTCTTCTTGGTCTACCTGCTAGGCGTTTTCCCTCTTGTTTTCCTATATGAAATTCCATGTCCCTTTTTCATTCTGCAATTGTGTCACATGTCCTGTCCATCGCAGTCTCTGTTTTTATATAATCAAAATAATAAATAAAATTTCATCTTCCAAAATTTAATATTCAAGTCTACGAGACATAACGGTTCTTGATATGTCTGGTTTCCCATGATGATCATGTAACTCACTGTTAGGTAGTATTCAATCTACTTATATAATTTATTCAATTGCGCCCTCAATCATGTTTATAAATCGTAACTCACTTTAATAAATGCGGTTAATATCGTTGAGTTACATATTTTAAATGACAGGAATAAGCACTCTTTTATAAGACTTATTCAATGTCTCATATTTTTAATCATAAAAGTTTTAATTTTATTTGAAAAATCATAAAATTCTATTGAATATTTAATTGACATAAACCGCCATTTACAATTGTTTGTAAAACTTGTTTAAGTAAGAAAAAGAATACATTTTATTCACAGATAAATGTTGTGCACAGTATTCACAAGTGCTTGTGCTCAGGTGCAGTTCAGTTACAGAAATAATACATGTAGAATAGACACATTACGAATTTTTAGTTAAAGGGAGAGAGAAAATAAAATATAAAATTTAGTAGACAGTTTCAAGAGAAAATAAATTTTGACATACAACAAATTTTAAAATTAATACGAAGGGACCTAAATAAATAAAACAATATACACGATCAATACTAGTAAAATTCATATCAAATTCCGTTGAGGTGAAGTCATATGATGAAAGTTAAAAGTTAAAAATTTAATTTTACTTAAATTTATATTACAATATTTTAACGAAGTTGAGGACGTCGGCACCTACCAACAGGTAAAATTTAATTTTTAACTTTCATCATATAAATATATACAGGATGTAACTAAATTCCTATTACAGACTATGAGGACACGTAATGAGGACCAAGACTGTTATGTTTGGCATAGGAACTCATGTCCGGAAACGTACCATTTCCCGCTATAAGAACGCAAAATACCACAACACATGTTTAACTCTCCCGTACTTTCAGCGCCAAAAACCCTAGACTACAACTCCAACGGATCTGTGCTCCTATAGCGCTGACATCGTTCTTAAAAAAGTACACGTCTGTACTCACATTACTTCACCGCACTCCCCTCCCACTACGTCAAACAGTAGCCTTAGTAACTTATAGAGTAGGGATTTTGTTAAACTTCCCCCAGTGGTATGGCTCTTGAATACTGAATAATGCAAGGTTGGAGTCGAGTTGACAACACAGGAGTGCAAGTGCAAGAGGGAGATAGAAAAAAGAGAGATAGGAATGCAGGGAGGGAAAAGATTTGCCTAGGCAGAAAAGGAAGTAGGCTTTAATTCCCATATCTTACCGAGGCACAGATCCGTTGAACAAACAATAATACCTCTGTGGTCACATGAAATCCCCAATTTACGAGACCTCTGTGGCATCTGAGGAAAACCTACTGGCGCGTGTTATGGCTGTGGCGGATGTTGCAGGACCAAAGATTGGTGACCGTGTGCAAAGAACATGTTACGAATGTACCATATCTAGTAGTAGTAGTAAAAGGGCTTTATTAGACTAAAAGTAAGATAATTAGAATTCTATTTACAAATGTGGATCTCACGGACAGCAAACCTAAGTGCTGTTGGCAGTCCTGTTGACAGTCCTGTTGACAGTCCTGTTGACAGTCTGTTGACAGTCTTGTTGACAGTCTTGTTGACAGTCCTGTTGACAGTCCTGTTGACAGTCCTGTTGACAGTCCTGTTGACAGTCCTGTTGACAGTCATGTTGACAGTCTTGTTGACAGTCTTGTTGACAGTCTTGTTGACAGTCTTGTTGACAGTCTTGTTGACAGTCCTGTTGACAGTCCTGTTGACAGTCATGTTGACAGTCATGTTGACAGTCCTGTTGACAGTCTTGTTGACAGTCCTGTTGACAGTCTTGTTGACAGTCCTGTTGACAGTCTTGTTGACAGTCTTGTTGACAGTCTTGTTGACAGTCCTGTTGACAGTCCTGTTGACAGTCCTGTTGACAGTCTTGTTGACAGTCTTGTTGACAGTCTTGTTGACAGTCTTGTTGACAGTCTTGTTGACAGTCTTGTTGACAGTCTTGTTGACAGTCTTGTTGACAGTCTTGTTGACAGTCTTGTTGACAGTCTTGTTGACAGTCTTGTTGACAGTCTTGTTGACAGTCTTGTTGACAGTCCTGTTGACAGTCCTGTTGACAGTCCTGTTGACAGTCCTGTTGACAGTCCTGTTGACAGTCCTGTTGACAGTCCTGTTGACAGTCCTGTTGACAGTCCTGTTGACAGTCCTGTTGACAGTCCTGTTGACAGTCCTGTTGACAGTCCTGTTGACAGTTCTGTTGACAGTCCTGTTGACAGTCCTGTTGACAGTCCTGTTGACAGTCCTGTTGACAGTCCTGTTGACAGTCATGTAGTGTTGACAGTATGTTGACAGTCTGGTTGACAGTCCTGTTGACGTAGGTGGTCGTCATATCGAGCCCTTCTTGTGGGTTCAGACGACAAGCAGCAGGCATCAGAGAGATGGTTGTGGTATTTTCCGCGTAGCGGAAAATCTGCACGTTTCCGGACATGAGTTCCTATGTTAAACGTAACCGTCTTGGTCCCCACTATACGTCCTCAAAGTCTGTAATGGGAATTTAGTTACACCTTATAGAATATATTAAAACCAGGCTGAGGAAAGTAATTAAAGACATTATGAAATGATTCAAAACAAATGAAACATCAATTTTCTTAGAAAATGTGGCCAATGTCTAGATTAATCATAACTCATAGGCAATGTCACGAGTGATTTCCAAACAATCGATAAATTCACGAGTCACGAAATGGGGAGTAAATTTATCTGGAGGATTTGGAAATAAAGAGTGGCAGTTGTTAGGACTATTTAACGAAAACAATTTAACTGTTTACTCAAAAATTATTTAAATATAGCTATTTTAAAATGTTTATATTTTTAATCTAAACGGCGAGGTCTGAAGAAAAATCAAAATTGTGTGGTTATGTTTCATCTGTTAATCCACTGCAACTTGTTCATATAATTTATTGCCAAATAGGATAGCAATATTGTAAGAATGGACCCTTGCGGAGAAAACATTAAACACATCAAACTGTGTATTATAACCAACACTATAGGTTATTAATTTTTTTTAGTGAACTCAGTGAAATCATTATTTAAAAACACAATTATTGAACACACAATTATCAAATTTGTAGATCGAAGGAAACTGTTCATTATACACTATACTCAATGTATTTGTTGGAGAGTCAGTCACTGCAAAATAATGCTCTGACCTGTTTTAGAATATTAAAAAGGAGTAGTTTTCTTTATCACAAAAGCAGAAGCTGGTAAAGAGAATTCGATGAAGAGCGAGGTGAAACAAGACTGTCATTGGTTGTAAAACAAAATTCATTGAAACGTGATTGGTCATTAACTTCCATTTGGGGGAGGAGTTAAATAGCCCTTGTTATCTGTTTATACCGGATATTACTTAACTCTTGCAAACTACACAGATTTTCTGATTTTGACCACGTTTGAGGATGATAGGGGACGGATCAATAACAAGGCTGAAGTGGAGCTATGTAGCATCGATATCAAGATATTGAAGAAGGCAACGTAAGGCCGTATTACGAAGTTCATTTGCTGATTTTAACTGAACTTCCAGTATTAAAATCTAGCAAAATTTTGAACTTGTATTTACGGATAAATTGTAATAAAACGGAATATATTTCATTGGATACAAGAGATGAGCTAAAGTTTTATTCAGGAAGAATACGTAATGTTAAAAAATTTAAATATTTAGGATGTATTTTAGATATATATGAGAATTCAACTATAGAAATTGAAAGAAGAATAACTGATGGAAGAAGAATCATTGGCACGTTGAACTCATTGCTTTGGAATAGAAATATAATATGCAGAACGAAGAAAACTATATTTCAAGTTCTGTTGAAAAGCATTTTATTATATGGGTCCGAAACCTGGACTATAAGTAGAAAACAAACCAACAATCTGTTAGCAGTAGAAATGGATTTTTGGGAGGCGATCGACAAGAATTTCAAGAAGGGATAAGGTCAGAAACAGCACAAAAGGGAAATTATGCAAGTTAAAAAAAAACATATTAGGAAAAATAGAAGAAAAACGTTTGAAATGGTACGGGACACCTCATAAGAGTGGAAGAAGAGGGAATACCAATAAAGATCCTTATTTGGAAAGCTAATGGAAGAAGTGGAAGAGGCAGGCCTAGAGAACGATGGATGGATATAGTGAAAAGAAGTATGAAAGCTAGAGATCTGAGGGAAGAAGATGCTTTAGACATGAACCTCTTGCGACAAATCACTTTGGGTTGAAGGAGAAACACTGTATTGTGGAATATACCAAAATAAAAAAATGGAATAAATAAGAAGAGTGCCGTTTTAAATGCCTTGTGCACTCAAAGACATTATCGTTTCTTAAGAATACAAACAGAAACTTGTATTTGTTCATCGTCATTACAGGCTGTCTCTTAAGTCACTATCCATTTCCATGAAAATACTACAATTGTTTCCTTTTCTTTGCAAACACTGTTAGTTTAGTGCAACATGTTTAGCACAGAAGAACGGGTTGCTATTGTTTGTGCACGGGTACAAGGATTGTCTGTGAAGGCGCCAGAGCTGAATTTACCCAACAAAGGCACACATTCGTCTGCTTGTAAACGAATTTAAGCGTTCCGGCGGTGTGTGTGATGAGTAGGGCTAGGATTTTCATGTAATACAAGATTAGATTGCAATGCAGTTAGTATATATTATTCAACTGTTTGTGTGTAAAACCAACCAAGAGCTATCACCTTGACGTGGTGGGGAGGGCTTAGTACCCGATGAACCAGACGACCCTACTGGGGAAGATTGACTTAGGTTAATCTTGCTGATGGGTAAGAGGCGAGGGGAACTAAGTGTAGATCACAACGAGGGAATGGCGTCTGTATCCATATTGGGAGGCCACATCTTCGTCAAGTCTTCAACGGTCAACAGGGCGACAAGGAATAGCACAGCTAAACTTGTAGGGCTTGAAGAGCGGAAGAAGCAGCCCTCTCTTGGGGGGGTGGATACCCAGAGGAGCATGTTTGGAGGCTCAGAGAAAGCAGCCCTTCCACCATCCTTGTCCTGCGAAGCGCTCGTAACGCTTCCAGGAGACATTCATCTTACTGAGAAGCTGCATGGAAATCAGCCGGATTGTCATAAAAGGAAGTTGGAAGACCTAGAAGACGTTGGGCTGATGCATTATGAAGTCGGAACGGGCAATTGCCTAATCCCTGGAGTGATGATGATGATGACCAAGATAAAAGAAAGTCAGAAGTCTTACTTCTCATTATACTATTCAACTGTTTGCATGTGAAACCAAAACAAAAGACAGTCATAAGTCTAACTTCACATTATACTATGCTGCAATCTTAACATAAAAATCCTAGCCCTAGAGATGAGATACGTCATAGACGACCACGCGTATTAGCAGGAAGAGTGCAGCAGGTTCAAATTGCCAGTGATAGTCCGATCGCATATATATATATATATATATAATATATATATGAATAAGAAAGTTTTCTTGGGTTTTCCGCGTCTTGGATTCAAGTTCGGCCCCTGGCCACTGACTCCGACGTTTCGGCATGATCCCACATGCCATTATCAAGGAATGATAAGTTCGAGTCACAGGTTTAGGTCTTATATAATTAAACAAATAGAGTTTTCGCTGTGGTCCGTTTCCGAAGACGTACACCCATCCAAGGTTTAGTTCTTATGTAGTTAAACACCTTCAGTTTTCAGTGTGGTCCGTTTCCGAAGCCGTACACCCATCCAAGGTTGTTCTTATGTAGTTATGAAAATGTTTAACTTATGAAAATGTTTAACTTATGAAAATGTTTAACTACATAAGAACAACCTTGGATGGGTGTACGGCTTCGGAAACGGACCACACTGAAACCTGAAGGTGTTTAACTACATAAGAACTAAACCTTGGATGGGTGTACGTCTTCGGAAACGGACCACAGCGAAAACTCTATTTGTTTAATTATACACTGCTCAATAATATTAGGGGATATTGTGGAATAACCTATTAAGACTATGTTTTTAGGAACAGTATTAGATGCAATCACTTTCTATTACTCCAAAAGAATGTCAACAAGAGTTTGAAGTCATTACGTAACCTCTGTACCACACCAGATGTCAAAGAGATCCTGATTAGGAATATGGCAAACAAACAAAGCAACATTGACATGGGTGAAAATGTTTCTTTAGTATGGTGTATGGTCTCCTCGAACGGCCAGCACTGCCTCACACCTGTATGGCATTGATGCAATGAGGTTAGCAATAAGTTCTCGGGGGATACGTGGCCACTCTTCCATAAGAGCAATGTGCAGCTCTGGAACAGTTGTGGGAGGTGCTGGTCTGCCTGCAATGCACCTGCTAATGCATCCCCCACATGCTCAATCGGATTTAAGTCCGGGGAGGAAGCTGGCCATTGCATACGCCGATGCCCTCCACTTCCAGCATGTCGTCCACCAAGCCAGCTCTGTGGGGTCGTGCATTATCGTCCATGAAAAGAAATGAATCACCTATGGCATCAGCATAAGGCACGACAAAAGGTCGGAGAATCTCATCTCTATACCTTACCGCAGGCAAAGTACCACCTTGGATAACGTAGAGGTCCGTACGTCCGCCACTACTGACTCCTGCCTACACCATCAACCCACCGCCACCATATGGGGATCTTTCACGTACAAAAGCTGGATTGTTTCGTGTCCCAGATGAATACACGCCGACTATCACATTTCATGTTGAATCGCGACTCATCAGAAAAAAGAACTGATCTCCATTCAGCATGCCTCCACCCACGATGTTCCTCCGCCCAGTTTCTGCGATCTCTACGGTGTTGTGGAGTTAACCTGGTACACACCATGGGCCTAGGGGCATAGAGACCACTTCCATGCAGTCGATTAGGGACAGTTTGAGTTGACACCCTGCGTCATGTTGCTGCTTGAAGTGTATTTCGCAGTTGAGTTGCATTCTGCTGTCTATTCCGACGGGCTGTTAACAAGAGGTAACGGTCATCCCTTGCTGTTGTTGCCCTTGGTCGATCTTGTCCGGCTCTTCTGTGAACAGTATGTTCTTTGAAAATGATTCCAAAGACTGGAAATCACGCTTTGAGACACCCCAATGGCTTGTGCCACCTCTTGTTGTGTCTGTCCAGCTTCCATCCTTCTTATGGCCCTCCAAGCCATTGGTTCAGGTAAATCACGTTGTCGAGGCATCACTGTACCCTAAGGCAAGTCATTCACTAACTGAAAACTGGACTGGATTTAAAAACAGCAACAAAACATTCACCCCCACACCACCCTTGCACTTCAACAGTACAGACACTGCCCTCTGGTGTGGTACCGAGGTTACGTAACAACTTCAAACTCTTATTTACATTATCTTGGGGTAATAGAAAGTGATTGCATCTAATACTATTCCAAAAAACATAGTCTTAATAGGTTATTCTACAATATCCCCTACTTTTTTTGAGCAGTGTATAAGACCTAAACCTGTGATTCGAACTTATCATTCCTTGATAATGACATGTGGTATCATGTCGAAACGCCGGAGTCAGTAGCCAGGGGCCGAACTTGAATCCAAGACGCGGAAAACCCAAGAAAACTTTCTTATTCATACTTATATCCGCGAAAATCTGCAATATAATATATATATATATATATATATAATATATATAATGACCTGATAAGAATAAAGAAAAATAAATGCCTGAACGGGATTTGAACCCGGAACTCTGGGTTGGTGCCCCAGCGTGCTATCCATTACACCACTAGGCAAATCCAATTCAAACATTTATCTTTCTTATATATATATATATATATATATATATATATATATATATATATATATATTACTAGATGTCACGAGAACTCGGTCTCACTGTCATCTAGTAGCTGAGATATATATTCAGCTTGCGTATGTTTGTGCTCTTAAAACTCGAATAGTCGTTTGACTTGAAATTGTGTACATGCAGGTTTTAAAGTTCGGCGAGTGATTAGCCGCCAACTATTATGCTCTAAAACCACTAGGTGTAGGAGTACACCTGAAACAAAAATTAAAAATTCGCTCTAGCGGTCAGAATTTTCGATGTTTCACAACGAAACTTAGTATATGCTATTAAAATAAACCCAAGTAGGTATTGTTAAAATTTATCTAAATCAGATAATTTCAAATGGAGATTTATCTGAAATCGGAAATGAAAAATTGACTCTAGCCGTGTTTGTTTCGTCGTAATGTATACCTTTGTACATACAGGCTTTCAGGTAAGACGATTTCTTTCCCGCTAGCTATTGTATTCTGAAACCATTATATGAAGGAATTGATCTGAAAAGAAAATTAAAAATCATATTTAATGTAATTGGGTGTAGCAGCGCACGCCGGGTGTTGGCTATTATTAATATTAATATAAAGTGGGACAAGCCATACAACGAAAAAAATCTCAATTTGTGAGACGTTTATTGAAATTACATTGGCAGAATCTCAAAAAAGATATGACATTTCCACAAAAAAAAATCAAACTTGTTTTATAAGTGAAAACCTGACCGATTTCCCAACTTTATAACTGTGTTACATGTTAGGCCCTACAATTTTTCAGATTAACTAGATAAGTAATTTTTTTTTGCAAATGCCCCAGGTTGTCTTTCGACATTCCTGGTGTTCTCTCCTGGCATTGCGTACTTGTAACCCACTTCTGAGGTTGGGGCGCCTGGAAGGCGGGGTTACATTGCCCCGATGATATGATGGGTGATGATGATAGTGACGCGCCAGGAGAGTCCCTAATCCTAAGCTTAATCTAAGAGGAATATGAATAATGATAATTGGGATGGCCATATGATTTCGGGGACCGTTTGGGCCTTAAAATTTTCCTGACATTTGTCTTACAGGTGAGGAAAAACCCCGATAAAACCTCAGCCAGAAAATGTCCCTAAGTAATATAATATATATGTTTGCTATAAGATAAATAATATTCTTAATCCGAAATAGGTGCATATATAGAGAAGTTACACTCGTGGTTTTTCAAGGCCGCAGATATGTATCCATCACTGCAAGAATTCATGAGTCTCTCCTCTGTTAACATTGCCTTTTCTTCATGTTTATATCAACCTTGCAGAACTTACGGAATAATCTTATTCTACATCCAACTAAGGCTTGGGTCTATAGGTCTGTTACGATCTCACTGTTGAATTTTATATCCAGTGTTTCCTTGAAGGCCCAGAGATCTCTTCACTGTTGGACAATAACGAAGCATGGCTTTGGGAACTCAAACTGAACTCATTCGTCGCAAATGATTCATCAAGTTGTTCTGGTGTTTGTTTGTATTTTAATCACTGGTTCTGAACGTAGTTCCTTCATTCCGTTCTACTCTCAAATCTCTAGCTTCCATACTTTTCCTCACTCCATCTATCCAACGTTCTCTAGGTCTGCCTCTTCCATTTGCTTTCTCATCAAGGATCTTCTTTAGTAGTCTATCTTCTTCTTCTTCTTCATATAATAATAATAACAATAAAAATAATAATAATAATAATATTATTATTATTATTATTATTATTATTATTATTATTATTATTATTATTATTATTATATATCCCATGAATCTCATTTCACTAATAGTTATCCTGCTCTATTCTCCTTTCCTCAAAAGCCATGCCTTACATCCGCAGCAAAGTGCAGGTCTTGCTAATGTTTTATATAACCGGACTCTGGTATCTCTCTGGACTAGTGAAGGTTTCGTTACTGAATTTATTATTCCCGTGGTTTTGTTAAAATTACTAATTCACGGGGTAATAATAATATTTATTTTTAGGAATATTGCACACTATATTGTTTCTCCTTAATCCCAAAGTGATTTGTCGCCAGAGGTTTCTGTCTGAAGCATCTACTACTCTCAAATCTCTAGCTTCCATACTTTTCTTCACTCCATCTATCCAACGTTCTCTAGATCTGCCTCTTCCATTTCTTCCATTTGCTTTCTCATCAAGGATCTTCTTTAGTAGTCTATCTTCTTCTCCTTCATATAATAATAATAATAATAATAATAATAATAATAATAATAATAATAATAATAATAATAATTCATTCATTCATTCATAGTGTTCTGCCCAAGAGCATATATTTCACTGCAAACTCAACATTCTCCACTCTTTCCTTAATTCAGCCTTCCTCTTTGTATCTGCATACAAACCATTTACTTTAATATAGTCTGTCATCTGATGTATTTTCTGCCTCTAACTTTCTTTCCATTGACCATTCCTTCTAGGACATCCGTCAGCAGGCAGTTTCTTCTTAGCCAGTGCCAATCCAATTTATTTTCCTCTTGTTTATGAGTTCCAGCATTGTTCTCCCTTCACCCACTCTGTCTAGCACATCTTTAGTTTTAATTTTGTCTGTCCATTTTATACGTTCCAACCTTCTCCACATCCACATCTCAAAAGCTTCCAGTCGCTTTTCCTCATTCCGTCGCAATGTCCAAGTCTCTGCACTATACAATGCTACAATAACAATATTAATAATAATAATAATAATAATAATAATAATAATAATAATAATAATAATAGTAATAGTGTAACGCATAGTAATGTTTAAAACAATCAGCTAGGCCTTACAGAAATAGTTTCTTTTCAAAGATGATCTATTGGATTATCTTTGAAAATTAAAAATTGGAAAAGATTATTCACAATAATAGACATTAAAATAGGCTAAAAATAGGTGCAAAATAATAAGAAATATAATTAAAAGTTAAAGGAAATGTTTCTAATTCCGAAAGGCTTAGCTGATTGGTTTAAACAATTTTAATTTGTTGAGAATGACTGTTACCACAAATAAATTTGTATCCATCCTTGCATAATAATTCTGCCCGAGGGCAGATCTTTCACTGCAATCATAGCACTTCCATACTATGCTTTGCAGCTTTACTAGGGAATTATAGGTGTGGTAGCTTCCCGTTGTTCTCCACACCGGTAATGGATGGTGATGATGAAGGCCGGGTGATTTTCGGGGACCGTTGGGCCATAAGCTTCCTGACATTTGTCTTACAGGTGAGGAAAAACCCCGAAAAAAAGCCTCACCCAGGAGCTTGTCCCGACCGGGAATCGAACCCGGGCCCGTTGCGTGACAAGGCAGCACGCTACCTCGAGATCACAGCGGTGGACTAAATTGGTATTGTTTCAAATATTTTTTAACGTTGAGACTTGAGAGTAAAGTTGAGATTCTTTAGGTTGCTAAGTACTGCAGTGGTAGGGACGCTACCTTTTAGTCAGTGGACAGACGTTAGGAGGCTATTTATCGCAAATTGTTGCGTCGGAGCATGACCGGGTGTCAGTACTGGCGTCACGACGGAGTGAGAGAGAGAGGTACTGGCGAGGCGTCAACTAGCTGTTGTATTAATACATCACAGAGTGTCGCCTACCTCACGGAAACACTTTGTAGGTCGGCAGGAAACCGCGATAATTCCAGGAGTGATAAGTTGCAGACATTGTGTTCTAGATTATGGCACATGGACATGTCCCGGGCTAAACAAACACTTCCAAACTAATCCCTTATCATAAGTAATGCCACGAGTGATTTCCAATTTATCTAGAGGATTTGGAAATCAAGAATGGCATTCGTTAGGATTATTTAACGAATAAAGTTAACGTAGAAAAAACTGGAACGAACATGTTCAAAGAATGAAAGATGATCGGATTCCAAAAAAATGTACTTAAATACAAACCAAGAGGAGACAGGAATATTGGTAGACCGAAAAAGAGATGGATTCAACATTTTGAACGAGAATCTATGAGACCGGAACAAGTCACATGGGCTTAATTAGTGATTTTTGATGATGATGATAAAATTAATCTGTTTACTCAAAAGTCATTATATATATATATAGTTACCGGTGTTATAAATAATTATATGTTTAATGTAAGCGGTGATGTTTGAAAACAAATCAGAAATGTGAGGTTATCTATATTCACTGCAACTCATCATCATCATCAATGGCAGGCATGGATTAAGCCAATTGGCCTGTTCCGCTTCAGGAAATAAATTGATCTCTCCATCTCTTCTTAGGTCTTCCTGGGTCTCTTCGCCCTATGGGTCTTCTGTTCAATAGCTGCAGAGGTAGTCTATTGTTTGGCATCCTCAGAAGGTGTTCATGCCAATTATTTGATATTTTTGAATGATTTCAGTTATTGCTGGTGTGTTGAGTGCTTTGCGGATATCTTCATTACGCATGTGATCATAAAGCGTATAACCCGCTAAAGGTCTTAATAACTTCATTTCTGCAGCTCCTATCCTATTTAATTTACCTGTAGTAAGAGTCCAGGTTTCAGAACCATAAAGTAGAGTTGGAAGAGCCATTGTTTTATAAAATTTTTAGAATTATATCTGGACGTACTTTTCGGAAAAGAATGCTTTTTATTGTTCCTATAAGTTTTTGAAATTTGACCAATTTATATATATTTCACTGCAACTAGATCTTGTTATTCATTGCCAAATAGGATCGCAATATTGTAAGAATGCTCCCTAGTGGAGAAATAATGAAACACATCAAACTGTATATTATAATCAACATTATAAATTGTCAAGGAATCTGTTCATTATTTGCTGTATTCAATGTATTTGTTGGAGCAAAATAATGCTCTGAGCTGTTCAGAATATTAAAAAAGGGAGAGCTTCCTTTATCACAAATGCAGGAACTGATAAAAAATCAGCAAAGATCGACTGTCATTGGTCGTAAAGCAAAATTCATTGAAATGTGATTGATCATTGACTCCCTTTTGGGGCATGAGTTAAATAGTCATAAGTAATGCCACGAGTGATTTCCAAATTATCGATAAATCCACGACTCGCGAAGTGAGGAGTGAATTTATCTAGAGAATTTGGAAATCAAGAGTGGCATTTGTTAGGACTATTTAACGAATAAAATTAAGCTATTTACTCACAAATCATTATTTAAATATAGTTACTTTAAAATGTTTATTTATTTAATGTAAACGGCGATGTTTGAAAACAAATGAGAAACGTTATGTTTCGTTTCTCCATCCACTGCAACATGTTTGTTATATATTGCCATCTGTCGTGGGAAACTTGAAATATCATCGCAATATTATAAGAATGCATCCTAGTGGAGAAAAAATTAAACACATCAAACTGTATATTATAACCAAAATTATAGGTTATTAATTTATTTTTAGTAAACAACACGGTAAAATCATTATTTAAAAACACAATTATTGAACACAGAATTATCAAAAAGAACTCGGTAATATCATTATTTAAAAACACAATTGTCAAATTTGTATTTCGTCTATATCTTCATTTGAAGCACAGCCAAATCTTGTTTCTGCCATTTTGAACATTCAAATATGGCGGCTTTACTGTTCACTCAGTCACTGCAAAATAATGGTCAGACCTGTTCAGAATATTAAAAAGGAGGAGCCTTCTTTAATATGGTAATTATAACACTGATAAATATTTCGTGAAACACGACTCTGATTGGTTGTAAAACAGAAATCATTGAGACGTGATTGGTCATTGACTCCAATTTGGGGCATGAGTTAAATAGTCACAATAATTATCATGATTGTAGTAGAAAAGCAATATGAGTCTCTGTGGACTAGAGGTTATGTTCCTTGCCACTGATCTTCGCGGGTTCATATCCGGCCGGGGTCGATGGTTTTTAGGATGGAAGAATCCATGGAGCAATTCCTCCGGGAGGGATTTCAAGCCGTGGGACCCGAGTCTCAAGATTTTCATACTCGTGAAAGATCCTTAAGACTAAATAAAAAAATATTTTAAACAAAATTCACCTTCTACTTGTTTTTCATCCTAGCAATGTCTTAGTTGCCTACTAGGTGTCTTATTCGGTCCGTATGTTGACAGCATACTCTTCAAGACATTTTTGGAAAATATAACTGAATTGTGTACGGAACTTCCATCGATAAAAACATTGTTCTTAGGCAACATCGTATTTTAGGGAAATAAGACTGAATACAAAATAAAATGGTACCAATAATTAGGAATCTCATCCATTTCTTATTTATGAAAAACAATATATATGGGTTTATCTAATCAGTAGATCTGAAAAAAAAGTATGGGTCACAGGCTAGGTAGCATCGTACTTAGACCGCTGTGTTTACAAACTGCACGTTGACACGCGCTACTCGGGACAGACTTCTAGTACAGTTCGCATTGTGTAGGAATGGTCTGGTCTTTGCACAATTTTTGTTTCGGCATTCTGATACAACCACACGTCACGTGAACAGGTCTATCACTGAGGAAAGTCGAACATACACTCTCTGCGCTTCGGCAGGCTGTGGAGACGCTCGACAAAGACATGCATTTTGTGTACAATGTGTATAGAAATTAGTTACTACCCTGATACCCATATTTTTTTCAGTCCTAATACTCAGACATTTGCGCTTTTTCCTTGACGTCGATATATATGCTTTATTTGTAGTTTCGTTACGAGCATGCTGACTGACCTGTAAATTCTGTTGCTACTTTCACCTCATCCTCATTGGCTAATGTAGGATATATTTCACTAAACTGTTTGAACAAGTTCGAAATCATTTGTTTCTCTCGGCTTGTCAAATATTTTACTTTCCAATGTTTTATTATTATACAGAAGCGGACATTTTAAAAAGACTGAACTACCAACGTATTCTACATTGCACATGCGTAAGAATGTAAAAAATCTCAGTTAATCTATTAAAATTGTAATTATATATTATGTTAAAATCCTCCCATATAATTTATATAGACATGTGCTAGATAATACATAATATAATTGTTATTATTATTATTATTATTATTATTATTATTATTATTATTATTATTATTATAAGAAGGCCTTTGATAAAGCGTCTAGACCACAATTGTGGAACATACTAAGTGAAAAAGGAATTCCACTACACTTGATAGCAGTAATTAAGAAAATGTATGAGAAAACAAAAATAAAAATAAATCAAAGGGAACCAATACATATAACAGGAGGAGTTAGACAAGGTTGTCCACTATCAACCACTCTTTTTAATATTTATTTCGACGACATGATAAGATCATGGAAGCAAATGACGACTGGGGGAATTAACTTAGGAAATATAGTAATAAAAACAGTAGTCTTTGCAGATGGCCATATTTTAATAGCAAAAACAGAAGACGAACTACAAAGAATGCTATATAAACTAAATGAAGTATCAAAAAAATACAATATAGAAATATCCTCACAAACATAAAGAACAATGGCTTTCAAGGGCGCTCATCCAGTTCGGACAAATATAATATTAGAAAATAAATCAATAGAACAAGTAGTAAGATATAACTTCCTAGCTTGCGAAATATCATACACAGCAGAAACAGATATAAATAACAAACTAAATAAGTTTAATTATATAACAAAAAAATACAATATAGAAATATCCTCACAAACATAAAGAACAATGGCTTTCAAGGGCGCTCATCCAGTTCGGACAAATATAATATTAGAAAATAAATCAATAGAACAAGTAGTAAGATATAACTTCCTAGGTTGCGAAATATCATACACAGCAGAAACAGATATAAATAAAAAAACTAAATAAGTTTAATTATATAACAAAAAAATACAATATAGAAATATCCTCACAAACATAAAGAAACCATGGCTTTCAAGGCGCTCTCATCCAGTTCGGGGACATATAGTATATAGAAAATAAATCAATAGAACAAGTAGCTTAAGATATAACTTCCTAGCTTGCGGAAATATCATAACACAGCAGTACAAGATATAAATAACAAACGAAATACGTTCTAATTATCTAACAAAAAAATACAATAATAGAAATATACTCACAACACATACAGAACAATGGCTTTCAAGGGCGCTCATCCAGTTCTGGGGCGTATAAAATATAATATATAGCTAAAATAAAATCAATAGAACAAGTAGTAAGATATAACTTCCTAGCTTGCGAAATATCATACACAGCAGAAACAGATATAAATAACAAACTAAATAAGTTTAATTATATAACAAAAAAATACAATATAGAAATATCCTCACAAACATAAAGAACAATGGCTTTCAAGGGCGCTCATCCAGTTCGGACAAATATAATATTAGAAAATAAATCAATAGAACAAGTAGTAAGATATAACTTCCTAGGTTGCGAAATATCATACACAGCAGAAACAGATATAAATAACAAACTAAATAAGTTTAATTATATAACAGGAACACTAAAAAGAATTTTGAAAAATAAAGCCAGGAAAGACTCTATAATGAAATTATACAAGACAATGGCAGTGCCTATTATTACGTATGGATCCGAAACATGGACAGTTACAACACAACAATCTGCCAGAATACGAGCTGCTGAAATGAGATTCCTCAGACCAATAGCAGGATATCAAAGAACAGAAAAAAACACAGAAATAAGACAACTAAAAGTAGAGGAATTAAACACAACAATAGAGAAATACAGAACAAACTGGAAAGAACACTTGGCAAGGATGACTGAGAATAGAATACCAAAAGCAGCATACAACTATTCACCACGAGGAAGAAGTAGTTTGGGAAGACCAAGGAAAAGATGGAAAGAGCAGCAATTTGGAGCCGGAACAGGCTAGTAAATAAGCCTAAACCGTGAAGAAGAAGATTATTTTTTTTTATTTTCTCTCTTTCTAGTGTTACAAAGCGAATTACATTTTCTTACTCGCTTAAAGTTAAAATCGTAATTCGACCAATGAAAATGCAGTCATAGTCTACATCTGGTTGGTTAACATTTCTTTTTAACATTTATTTAGACCAGGCTCTTAACTTATGGTATAAAAATGTTCTGAAATGGGTATCCCTATAGGAGGAAAAGTACTGCATTCATTGTTGTTTGCAGATGATCAAATAATGTTTGCAGGGGATGAAGATGATATGAAATATATTATAAATAAACTAATGGAAGAATATAAAAAATGGGGACTGAATATAAATTTACGGAAAACAGAATATATGTGTTTGGGAAAGGATGTGGATGATCTCATACTCGAAATAGGGATAATAAAAAATGTGAATTTTTAAAATATCTTAGGTCAATAATTACAATTTTAGGTACCTGTGAGAGAGATGTACAGTTTAAAATTGCAATGGCAAAAAATGCAACTAAAACATTACATGGAATAATTTGGAAGAAAAATATCACAAAGGAAACTAAAATGAAAATTTATAAAAGCATAATACAGAATATTTTGTCATATGGATGTGAAACTTGGTCTTTGACGGAAGTACAAAACAATACAATTAGAAGAGTTGAATTTGATTATTTTAGAAGAAGCCTCAAAAAAACAAGACAGGATAAAATAAGAAATTAATTCCTTTGGAGAGAAATGAATGTCACCACATCAGTTGCTAAGAGGATTGAAAATCAAACGCTTAAATGGTATGGCCATGTACAAAGAATGGAAAATGAAAGATGGCCAAAAAATATATACCAATGGTCACACCCTGGAAGAAATAAACGTGGCAGACCAAGATGGAAATGGAAAACCTACGTCAGAACTATAATGGATGATAGGAATTTGGAAGAGCGAGATTGGAATGATAGAGATAAATGGAAACTGAAAACGGCAAACCTATAAACGGGGGAAAGCCGAAGAAGAGATTATTATTATTATTATTATTATTATTATTATTATTATTATTATTATTATTATTATTATTATTATTATTATTATTATTATGTTCTCTTTCTAGTGTTACAAAGTGAATTACATTTTATTACTCGCTTAAAGTTAAAATCGTAATTCGACCAATAAAAATGCAGTCATAGCCTACATCTGGTTTGTTAACATTACAACTCGAAATTAGTTCAAAAGAGGTAATAGCGGGTAAACACTCCCAGTATCTGAAAAACCAGTATCAACGGCATCTATATATTAATATGTGAAGGAAAAACTTTCTGCCCCTTTTTAAGCACATTGCGCGCACAGAGGAGTGTGGTATTTGGCATAATTAAAGTTCATGTAGAGAAGGAGTGCAGAAAAATAAAATTTTATGTACAATATGTGTTACAAATAAATTAAATTAAACAAAATAAAATAAATTGCCCCTAAAGAATGTATATGTACTACTCATTCATTTGTTTACGTTCATACTGAAAGTGCATTGTTGCAAAAAGTAAATTGTGCAGCAGCAATTTGAATTGACTTACTCTCGCGTATTTATTATTAGTGGTTTATAAAAGTGAGTACATTTTATTATTTTAATTTAAATTAAACCCTGTCTAATCTTGGTTTCAGTAATTTCATTACTTTTTTTTACATTTAGATATTCGCACCTACTTCCATTATGCTTCGACATAGAACATTGACGGGTTGGAGTGAGAGACAAAGAAGACGGTATATAATATTCCCATACACATAATAATAGGCCAAATGCAAAGTTAAATATTATAAATAGTATACAAATGTCAGATGACGCGTTATTGGTTTTTAAAAATGGCTTAGCCAAGCTATACCACATATTTCCTATCGTTCGTATTTTTAAAATAAATCTAAAATTAATGCATAATGACGTATTTGTGACAAACTTAAACATTTAATGAATGGAGGTCGAATTTCGACCGCTGGGCGATCACTAGTTTTCATAAATATCTGTTGTATGGTTCAGAAGTCTGTAAAACACAAACATGCATTCATTTTATAGATTCCCTTTTATACGGAGGCAAGCATAAGTCAGTTAACCGAAAATGCAAATATATTATTTTCTGTAGCTTACAACATCTATACGAAAAACAACTACCGGAATGTTTGCCTAGTTAGCAAATTACCTCAAGCAGTAGTGTTTGAGATTATATTCTCAAGGTCCCGTATTCAAACCCCAGTTTCAACCAATCTGATTTTTTAGTTTGCAATCGTGTGCAGTGGTTCACTGACGTATGCCGCAACCGGTATAATAGATTAGCTATTGTCTAAAATCAATAATTAACAAAGTCCGTTAATGGGTGTTTTAAGAGTATAGGCCTATTACGATGCGAGGTTGGGAAATGGTTTTTACAGAATCGAGGAAAATGTTTAAAAATAGAGCGATAACGAGGTTTTTAATTTCCGAGATTCTGTAAAACACCTCACAAACGTGCGTTGTACATTATTTTTTGCGCGAAATAATAGTAAATTAATAACATATTTGTTGGAAATATTTGCGCTCATTATAAACAATTGACTAACATTAACAGTGTGGGCAATATATTGACTTACGTAATCACGGCCGGAGTTCTTATGATGATCTTGTAGAAGATTTCCGGGTTGTTGGCAGTGGTCTTGAGGCTTGTAGTTCCCCGACGTTCCGCCAGAGAAAATGATTGCTCTTTCTACTTTAAGTCAGTTGGGTTTAATAATAAGAATTTTATCTTTAGGATTTGCTGGGTTAGCTTTTTTCCGGCATCCTCAAGACAACCCTTGAGGATGCCGGACGCAGTCTCTGGCGAAACGTCGGAGACCTACAAGCCTCAAGACCACGGCCAATAGCCCGGAAATCTTCTACAAGATCATCATAAGTGTGGGCAATGTTTATTAGTTGAAACAGGAGGCCGTGAGACCAATTAGTGGTAAAATGTCTGCAAGGACGTATTTATTGTTTTATATTGTTTCAAATAAATTTTAAGTTAATTTAAAATGCAGTGATTTGTTTCTTATAATGTATATTAACACTACTTGTTTATATATTTTTGTATATACATTGAATGTAGTATAATTACATAGAGGGCAGTGGTTTTACTCCCCACACGTGGTTTATAATATGTAATACTACAGTATAGTTATTTAGGTTGGCAACCCTGAAATGTAGGAAGTTGAACTTTCAGTCATGGTCGCCATTGCTGTAAGTACGACAAAACGAACTATCGCGCAAAAACATAATAACATCTTTCTGATGATTATATGTTTATTTTACTGTAAATGCTCCGAGATATTCGGTCAGTTACCCTTTGCAATAGGCGGGATTTTACAACATTTATACGGCTAATTTAATTAAGTAAAAGAACATTTAACACGTTGAATACGTCTGGATAATTAATTAAAATTATAATTTGTTATCATGCCGCTAGCACACCGCTAGAAGGTGGTCTTCACGCAGACGTAAATACTTATTCGCCTGTCTTAGGTTGGGCTACCGCCAGTTCCGGCTTCCTAACGTGTTATTCCTTGTTGTTCACGATCTTCCAGCGATGTCTGACACACATATATGTCAGAGACAGATGGTTTCTGTGATCAACCTGGATTTGAACATGTGCCATGCTCAAACTACGGGCAGTACATCAAAGCAAACTTAACTAGAGGTATATGTCTCTGCCAAAAATCTAAATTTCCCATCTGATTTCGTTATGATACCAATCATTCAACGGTTAAACTACATTGGCCTTGGTCGGGAATTGAATAGATATATTCACCTCTAATCTTATATATATATACTCTTTAAAAATTTGCTTAACTGTTTTGTTAGCCACTAGATGTCAGTCGGAACGAATTTCCGCTACCTCTTGTGTGAATTGAGAATACTACATATATAAGAAAAATGTATGTTTGTGTTGGGATACTTGGGTAACTCAGGTCGTTTAAGGGCTAAACGTACAGAGTTTAGAGATTCGGGTTCAAATCCCGACTCAAGCATTCATTTTTGTTTTCATATCATATATATATATATATATATATAGAGAGAGAGAGAGAGAGAGAGAGAGAGAGAGAGATATATATCATCGGTTAATTAATGTCATTGATATCGTCCGATTCCTAATAGCCAAGTTTGTCGGTCCATCCAATTTCCTGGTTGTAGATGTTTCTCCTTCATGTACAAATATATTCCCTGGCTCCAGGAGGTTTTAGGTCTTCCTCTGCCTTTTCTTGCCTCAGGTTTCCATTCCAAAACAGATTTTGGTAGCCGATTCTCTTCCATTCGCTGGACATGTCCGTACCATCTTAATAGCTGAATTTTAATATAATCTAAAATAGTATCTTCAAAATTCATTTTCTCCCTTATAACTGAGTTCCTAATTTTTTCTCTTCTTAAAATTCTTGCCGTCTTTCCTATAAAATCCATTTCCGTTCCCAAAGGTACTTATTTGTTTTTGTTGTTAATGGCCAAAGTTCTGCTCCATAAGTAATGATGCTTTTAACAAATTCTTCTGTACGTGTGTATGTCACTGAACTCTTCCTAAACGACTTGATCGATTATGACGAAATATTTTGTGTGTCTGATTGGGCCCATCGATTGTTTAGATTCACAATTGGACCCTCTAAAACCATTAGGTGTAGGAGTTCACCTGAAGTTAAACTTTAAAAATCGCTCTAACTGTCACAGTTTTCGATGTTTTACAACGAAACTCAGTATATCCTATTAAAATAAACCGAGGTAGATAATATCCAAAAATGAGCGAAATCCGACAAATAGAAGTGGAGGTTTACTTGAAACCCGAAATTAACAACTGCCTAAACGACTGGACGATTTTTATGAATTTTTTGTGTGTGTTTGAGTGGGTCCCTGGATTGGTTTAAATTCACAATTGGACTCGGTAGGTGGCGCTGCGATCGGATTATAGGATTGTTTTATGCCAGATGTGTAGTAATCTGCATTATCGACATATTCCGCGCGACAACAATGTGGCGTCACCATGCACGCTTGACAGATTGGGGTGAGGATTTTTTTTTGCGAACCTATTTAATACGTGTTAATTAGTGAATTGTATGCTAAAAAAATTATATTTTAGTCGTCTGGCCATGATACGAGAATTGAATATTCAGGCAGGACATCGTCTGCCGCGTCTGCTAGTATTTACATATAAAAGTTCACTCTGCGTATGTTTGTGCTCGCAAAACTCGAAAAGTAGTCCGTCGATACATGTTTTCAGGTACAAAGAGTGTTTAGCCGCTATCTATTATGCTCTAAAACCGTTAGGTGTAGGAGTTGAGATGAAGCGAAAATTTAAAAATTAGGTAAATCCCCATTTCTAGTGATCGGATTTCGCTGATTTTTTTATAATACATATCTCGGTTTATTTTATTATGATATACTGAGTTCCGTTTTCAAATATAAAAAACTGCGACCGCTAGAGCGATTTTTAAAATTTTTGTTTCTGATAAAATCCTACACTAATGGTTTTAGAGATATGGCTAAACACTTTGCCGTACCTGAAAACATGTAGCCTATGTACAAATTTTCAAGAAGATTTGTTACGTGGTTTATAGGCTTATAAACCACAAACATACGCATATTCGATTTTATATAATAGATGAAAACCGTAAAAATACAGGGTGCAGCAGTAAATCAGTTAACCGAAAATACAAATATATTATTTTCTGTAGTTTACAAACATCTATATAAAAACTACCGAAATTGTTCAAAGTTAGTAAATTAGCCTACCTAAAGCAATAGTGTTTGAAAATATTTTCTGAAGGTCCCGTATTCAAATCCTAATTTCAACCAATCTGATTTTTTTCCTTGCAACGTTATGCAGTGGTTAACTGACTTATACCACATCCTGTATTTTTGTCCAATTCCACCAGGTCTTTTATCACATTTCTGGCTTTTTTACCTGGCATTGGCGAAATTGAAATCGATTCCTTAGGTGCACCTGAAAGGTGAAGTTACGTTACCCCGATGATATGATGGGTGATAAATGATAATGAAGCGCCAGGAGAGTTCTTAAACCAAACTAAACCTAAACCACAAGAAAACATGCGAAACCACAAGAATAACTGGGGAACAAAAAAATATTTTTTTCTTGGTGCCTGAAATTTTTCACCTGATTCTGGGTATTTCGGCACTGCTGATTCCAAAAATGTCATCCATTTTGTTGCAGCAGCTCTAGTTTGCAAGATATTGATGATACTGCTCTTATGTACCACCATTGTAAATCGATTGTTTGCATAATACTAATTGATTTAATCCAAGTTATATTCATGTTGTTGTTGCCGTTTGCATATGTAATTTTACTAATTTGACAATTGTTTATCCTTTTTCTAGACTGACATGGCTTCAACACGAAGAAAATGTGTGAATAATCCTGATGTGTTTTGTTTCATCTGTGGGGAGTACACATTCACTCAACAAAGAAAACCTATAACTGACTTTGTAAGAAGAGCTTATTTGGCCTATTTCAAAGTACAACTGGGAGATCAAGATAAGCCTTGGGCACCTCACATTGTATGTAAAACGTGCACAGAGCATCTACGACAATGGACAAATGGGAAACGGAAATGCTTGAAATTTGGGGAACCAATGATCTGGCGAGAACAAATTAACCATAGTGATGACTGCTATTTTTGTTCAGTCAATGTAAAGGGCATCAATAGCAAAAACCGGAATAGATGGGTATATCCCAATCTACGCTCCGCAAGACGCCCTGTTCCACATTCAGAGGAGATACCTGTTCCAATTTTTACCAGTCTTCCAGAGTCACCAGAAGAAGAGGATGATTCAACTGAAAGCTATTCTGAGGGAAATGACAGCGATTTCCCAGGACCTTCATCAGTTTCATCCGGTTTTAGTCAAGCGGAACTGAACGACCTCATAAGGGATCTAAGTCTTCCAAAGAAGTCATCTGAGTTGTTAGCTTCCAGGCTGGCAGAGAAACAATGTCTGTTACCGGGAACAAAGGTCACAGTCTATCGCAAAAGAGAAACAGACTTCCTGCCATTCTTCACAGTAGAAAATCAATTTGTTTTTTGTATGAATGTTGAAGGACTGTTAATGAAGCTGGGTGTAAGAAAATACACACCAAGTGAATGGCGGTTATTTATAGATAGCTCCAAACGCAGCCTAAAATGTGTTCTTTTGCATAATGGGAACATATACAGGTCAATCCCAATTGGTCACTCAGTTTCTATGCGTGAAAATCAACATACAATAGCTACAGTGCTAGAGAAGATCTCTTACCGTGATCACCAATGGGTAATGTGTGTCGATCTCAAGATGGTGAATTTTCTTCTAGGACAACAAGGTGGGTACACCAAATACCCATGCTTTATATGTTTATGGGACTCTAGAGCCAAAGATCAACATTGGGTGAGAAGGCATTGGCCTCTTAGAGAAAGCATGACCGTTGGAGAAAAAAACATCGTTGCAGAACCTTTGGTTGACAGAAACAACATCATCTTGCCACCACTGCATATTAAACTTGGTTTAATGAAACAGTTCATCAAGGCGTTGAATAGAGATGGAACATGTTTTGGCTACATATGTACAAAATTTCCTGCACTGAGTAAGGAAAAAATAAAAGCAGGTATATTGGATGGACCACAAATCCGCCAACTTATTAATGACCATCAATTTCAAGACTCAATGAATGATACTGAAGCAGCCGCATGGTCTTCGTTCTGTATGGTAGTGAAGAATTTCCTTGGAAACTATAAGTCTCCTAATAGTGATGAACTAGTGGAGAATATGCTCACTGCTTTTTGTGCACTAGGTTGTAACATGAGCATCAAATTACACTACCTACACAGTCATTTGGATCGATTTCCAGACAATCTTGGAGATGTAAGTGAGGAACAGGGTGAGCGTTTTCACCAGGAATTAAGTACAATGGAAGAAAGGTATCGTGGACGGTGGGATATACATATGATGGCGGACTACTGTTGGAGCATCCACCGAGAATGTCCAAGATCATTGCATCGGAGGAAATCACAGAAACGGGGATTCTGCGACCTGATGGAGGAAAATTAATGATTCTAACGAGACTAATGTGTAAATAAACTATGGTAGTTATATAGATACAGTTGTTTCATGAAAAAGAAAGTATTTGTTCTTTTGTATTTAATTGTATGCGAGTAATATAGTTGTATATGTGGACCAGTATTTTTGAACTGGTATATAATTTGAATAAACTCTATCTCAAAAACTAGAGCTGATAGGACGAAACTGAAATCATCTTTGGAATCAGTGACCCAAATATACCCATAAATAGGTGAAAACATTAAGGCACCAAAATCACTGTTCCCCAGTGATAATTACTTTTAAGGAAAAATTCCTAAGTTCTGACCGGAAATCGACCTCGGGATCTTATGAACTGTAGTCAGAAACGCTGACCACCAGCTCATGAGGCTGGTCACCGTAAAAATCTATCTATCTATAACGGTGTAACCCACTCCCTTGTCAGGAGTCACTAGAACAAGTTAATTTAGTTACCTTATTTACTGACAGATGTCATGGATGGCATGCAGTCAACCCACCGATCCAATGAGACATCTAGCAGGCAACCAAGGTATTACTAAAACGTTGAAATCGGTATATTTTGCTTAGAGGCCTCTTTATTCAGGCTTAAGGATCATTTACGAGCCTAAATATCTTCAGACTCGGGACCAACGGCTTTAAGTCCCTCCCGGAGGACTTGATCCTTCGATTTTTCCGTCCTATAAAAAACCATTGACCCAGGCCGGATTTGAATCCGCGACCCACCGAAATCGAGGCAAAGAGCATAACTATTAGTCCACCACGGTTTAACTTAAATTCCAGACCATTGGCTAGCAAGTAACAATTCCCTTTAAGGAAAAGTTCCTATGTTCTGGCCGAAAATCAAAATCGGAATCTCATAAACTATAGTCAGAAATGCTGACCACTAGCCCACTGTAAAAATAGGCTTATAAAATTACTGCAGTTGAAGGCAAATCCTTAATTTTCCCAAGGAAATCTGACAGTGCTTTTTATTCAATGTCACCACCTCATTTTTCGAGATTCTGGTTTTCTCTCCTGGCGTTGCGTTATTGTAATCCACTTCTGAGGTTGGGGCGCCTGGAAGGCAGAATTACGCTGCCTCGAGTATGTATGAAAGGTGATGATAATGGTAATGATGTGCCAGGAGAAGCCTTAATCCTAAATTTAATGAATATGTTAATGATGACTATTTAACTCATGCCACAAATGCTAGTCAATGACCAATCACGTTTCAATGAATTTTGTTTTACAACCAATGACAGTCGTGTTTCACCTCGCTCTTCATCGATTTCTCTTTATCAGCTCCTGCTTTTGTGATAAAGAAAGCTCCTCCTTTTTAATGTTCTGAACAGGTCAAAGCATTATTTTTCTCCAATAAATACATTGAATATAGCAAATAATGAAATGATTCCTTGATTTTACTGAGTTGTTTACTAAAAAAATAAATTAATAACCCGTAATGTTGATTATGATATATAGTTTGATGTGTTTCATTATTTCTCCACTTGGGTGCACTCTTACAATATTGCGATCTTATTTGACAATAAATAATATGATCAAGCAGCAGTGAATGAACATAACCTCACATTTCTGATTTGTTTTCAAACATCGCCGTTTACATTAAATATATAAATATTTTAAAATAACTATACTTAAACAATGATTTGTGAGTAAACAGCTTAATTTTATTCGTTAAATAGTCCTAACAAATGCCACTCTACATTTCCAAATTGTCTAGATAAATTCTTGGAAGTCACTCGTGGCATTACTTATGATAATGATTGCTAGATGATGTTCGGGGACCGTTTGGGCCTTAAACCATAAGTTGGCAATAGTGTCCTAAAAGATGAATTGCTTTAATTAATTTAACACTTTAAAAATCAACATAAAACACACGAGTATAAATTACTTAAATTTGTATCAAATTACGCAATAATGTAATCCAAATCCAATGTGATTAAAAGTGCAGGACCACTCTCTACGTACCCATACATGCCGCCGGCCAGCCAAGCGCGCGCTCAGTTTATCCTAGGCGCTCACTCGGCAGCCGAGCGGAATTAACGTGCAGGGCCCGTGACTTGTCACTTCCGGCTGCTATAGGGTCTTAGGTGCCCTCTACAGCCCTTTGATCTATGAATAAATATTCGTCGTTGAAGTAGAGCAATAATCTTGCCGCCAGTAGCAACTAGCCGCAGATCAGGATCCAGTGGTCGGACATTAACAAGCTTTATTCCATTGGTCTATTGTTAATGTGTCCACCGCTGTGGTCTCGAGGTAGCGTGCTGCCTTGTCACGCAGCGGGCTCGGGTTCGAGCCCCGGTCGGGGCAGTTTTTCTGGGTGAGGTTTTTATCGGGGTTTTTCCTCACCTGTAAGACAAATGTCAGTAAAACGTTAAGGCCCAAACGGTCCCCGAAATCATATGGCCATCATCATCATCCTTCACCGGTGTGGAAAGCAACGGAAGCTACCACACCTACAATTCCCTAGTAAAGCTGCAAGCATAGCATGAAAATGCTATGAATGCAATGAAGGACCTGCCTTCGGGCAGAATTACTATGGACGGATGGATTGATAGGCTAGATGTTCTGTGTTCGATGTTCTACGTTGCCAAGAGGAAGACCACAATCGCCACGGCCGCCACCATTCCCCGAAGGGACAAGATCGGGACCAAACCACAAACGGCTCCTTTTAGGTTAAGCTGATCTCTTGCGAAATTTTGAATTTTGGAAATATTTTAGGAAGTTGCAATTTATTGGTGAACTCTAGGGGACCACTCCGACATTTGTCTCAGCGCCAAGGGAAACCACCGAAAACTTAGCAGAGTGGCTGGAATTTAAAGAAATATAATAAAAATAATTTGGAAAATCCCTTCATGGTATCTTTACCTTGTCGTGGTGTAGTGGCTTGCGTGCTTAAATGATCCCGAGAGCTATGCAGGCGGTAGCATTGCTGCCGATAGGGTTACCCATGGCGGACTGGTTGAAAGAGTGGCGATCTTTCACCGTAAAAATACAACTGTCAAGAAATGCGAACATGGGTTCAACTGTGGTAAAATTTTCCGGAGGTCAAATAGTCCCCCATTCGGTTCTCCGGTCGGAGACTACTTCAGGGAACCCATGCCAAAATTGGAAAACATTGGCTCAGGATAGGGATAACTTATATGTCCGCGCGGCCATGAACCTACGGGTTCGATAGTGCCAGTGAGTTAGAGTTAGATAGTTAGTTTGGGAAATAAATTAAAAAGTGTATAAAAAGTCAAAATGATCAGCGAATTAGCCGGCGGAATCACCTTTTTGGAGATGTGTTAGATCACACGATATTTTAGACATTTATCATACACTGTTAAAGAGCGTTTGATATAATAACTTAGAGTTTATACGATTATGTTTGCATTGCGGTCCGAAAAATTTAAATAACTGGAAGGAGAAATAATTTTGCCGCTAATTTAAGGGTTAAAGTTTCCTGACATTTGTCTTACAGGTGAGAAAAAAACCGAAAAAAACGTATCAGCCAGGAAACGTGTCCCGACTGGAAATCAAACCCTGGCCCGGTGCGTGACAAGGCAGCATGCTACCTTGAGACCACAGTGGTGGATAAACATGAAAATGTTTGAATCCTAGTGTGCTAGAAATAGAATTGGAAATCAGGACTTAGTTGCGCATATATTATGTTCACTTGCATAGACAAAGGGATAAATGACAGAGAGATTTTCAGTATAGTGTGGGCCGGTTGTGTATATTTTTGGATACTTTGTGTTGCAGTGAGCTATAAATTTAAGCTTTATCTGAAGCAAGAGCGTGAATGGAAAGATGTTATACGGGCCTGTCTGAATGTATTTTATATAAATTCTGTGCACATCCTACACGGATCTTGTAAATATACGCCTTTTGTTCAGAACTTGTTATCATGGGCACGTAAACAAGGCTACACAGTATTATGCAAGCTCCTTCTTATACTTTTTTTTCACAGGAAACCGTCATCTTTCAATACCATTTCCGAGATCGTGGGAAGAATATTCTGAGTTTTGTTAGAGAATAAATGTAACATACATAAAAATGTATGGGTCTTGTGTAGAATATAACTGATATAATAATAATAATAATAATAATAATAATAATAATAATAATAATAATAAAAATAGTATTAATACTAATAGTAATAATAATAATAATAATAATAGTAATAATAGTAATAATAACCATAACGATAATAATCATCATCAACAACATGGATTAAGCCCAATGGCCTGTTCCGATCTCATTATAGGTCGAATTGGTCCTTCCATCTCTTCAATGGCCTTCCCAACATTCTTCTCCATTTTGGTTTATAATTATACATTCTTGGTATGCGCTGTTCATTCATTCGTAATATGTACTAAAGATAAGCATTTTGATAATATTTTATTCTTTCACAGAGATTAAATATATTAAGTTCTGTTCTTATATCTTCGTTTTTCTTTTTATCGGTCCTTTGGTATCCTGCTATTGCTCTCAACATCTTCATTTCAGCAGCCTCTATTTGTTTACTATCTGCCTTTGTTAATGTCCAGATTTCACATCCATAGATAAGAGATGGAACTGCCAATATTTTGTAAACCTTCAATAGTTTATGTTCTAGTCTTATTCAATAAATTGCTTTTAATTTTGCACATAGATAATTGAATCGTTGTATTTTAGTGTGTTTATCTAAATGTCTGTCATTGCCTAAATGACATCCCAAATAATTAAAATTCTGAACTTGGTCTATAATTACATTGTTTATCATTATTTGTGTTCTGATTGATAATCATAATCATAATAATAATAACAGCATAACGATAATAGCCATGATAATTCTAATGATAATATTAATGACAATAATAATAATAATAATAATAAGAAGAAGAAGAAGACTGGGGAACGAAAGAGGTGCATGAATGCTTCTTGTAAGAAAACCAGAGGGGAAAATGCCCAGTTGGTAAACCAAGAATGAGATGGGAGAGTAACATTAACCATGATTGGAAAACATTGGCTCAGGATGGGAATGTATGCATAGCTTATGTCCGCGCGGCCATGAACCTACCGGTTCGATAGTTCCAGTGAGTTTGTTAGTTAGTTTATCTTTATTTTTCCTAACAAGAGTTTAAGGCCTAAGGCCTTGTCTATCACACAAACAGGTTAAAAGGTACAAAAATTAATCATAGTACATTCACGAATTTAGGCCATTTGTTGACCTGTTTCGGCCTCAAGAGAAACACCATCCAGAAGTCTTTTGAGTGGACGTCCTGGTCTTCTTCTTCACAAAAATTAATGATACATGTAAATTACAATAAACAAAATTATTTCATGGTATATTTACAATACAATTATTATGTACAATATATTTTGATTTACTCTAGGTTTAACGAATTAAATATAAAATGTGTTCCTAGCCTAGTTACCTTGGCGCAGAGCTATGGGATATGCGATTATTCGGGTCTACATGGGAAATAAATTTTATCATGGAATTTCGGTCAGCATGGGACCGGTGGCTACCAACCACCGTGAGGCAAATGAGTGGCTACAAAAAGTAGCGACTCCAGATTGAGAAAATCAGCTATAACGGCTATGGGACCCGATATGCCGACCACATGTTACTTCTATACTAGCTAGATGATCGTCTACCACTCTGATTAACACATATGGATACATGGATGTGAGATCAGCAGCTGGTTTGTAGGACAAGAGCCTTCTAGACCTTTCTCGAAATTTAGTTTTTTAACAAGATAGACAAGATAGAAAAATGAGAAAAAATACTACTAATGACATAGAATGAATTTAGTTCTACAGAAATATTAATTATTTAAAAGGAAGTAATTGTATAAGCGTGATTTAAAAGTGTCAAGTGTGCGGCAACTCCTGATATCTTGAGGAAGGGAATTTTAGGAGCAGGCAGAGGCTACTGTGAAAGAAGTAGAATAAGAGCAAGTGCTAGGGACAGGGGTTGTTAGTAGACTGTTATCTTGTGACCTAGTGTCAATATTGTGGTAAGAAGATAACTTCTCAAATCCAGACGCCAGGTAACTAAGAGTATAGGAATTCAGAAGCTTCAAAAGAAGTGAAAGAGAGTGCAATTTACGTCTGTCAGTAAGACGGAATTCAATAGAGATTATGATATTATGATTTAAGTAGTATTTAATAGTGGATTTCCTTAATTTATAACATTCGCCTAATAAAGTTATGTGAAATTTTGATATGCGATTAATTAATACACTGTACATTGTTCTACTTTGCTCTCTTCTAAAATGACTAAAGAATAAATAAGTAAAATAAAGTCCCTGATACAATCCGGCGTAATTACAGCTAGGGGGATGGAACAAGGCAACTGACAAGTGAGTAGCATTGTATTTCCTTGTCAACCTACCCAACGTAGGCACCTACTGAGCACCTATTAACAGGCCTGTTTTAGACAATCGTCAGAAGATATCACACGAGTTGTTATTCCTACGTAATGGCCTCCTATGCCCCCTAAACTTGAGGTTCATATTTGGTTCGTCGCAGTATATACCATATGACCTATTTAACCCTTAATATTTAATTTAGGCCTACCAGCGAGGTATATGAATGTGTCTTAATGGCACGAAGAGTAGAGTGCGTGTGGCAAACAGTTTTCGGATACTTTTGAAATTCACAATGGGTTGAAGCAAAGAGATGCACTCCGGTATCTCCTGTGTTATTTAATTTTTTACTATAGCATGCCATCAAATCCTTAGGGGATGAAAAAGGCCTACAACCCAATGTATTAATAAGCTGTTAGTTTATGCTGATGGCGTAGTACTATTGGGCGATAGCGAGGAGATACTAAAGGCCAACACGCACATACAATTGTGTAACACTAAGAAATTCGGACTGGATGTAAATAAATCAATGACTAAATAGGCCTATATTGTCACACATAGAAATACATTATATTTAAAATGGAAATGGACAGCTAATGACGAATGATGGAAATTTGGAGGAAGTGGCTAAATTCAAATACCTTTTTCTTCTTCTTCATCTTCCTTTCATGTGATAGACATAGTGGTCTGTTACGGCCTCAATCCAACATTTAAAGGGTCTGCCCAAATATCTCTTGCATGGTGGCTGGTAATTTAAGATCTGACGTGGTATTCTTGTTCTGCTCATTCTTCGTACGTGAGATTTCCTGTTGTTTATGTATTTTTGTACATATTCCATGACTGATTTTGTTTGTAATTCTTTGAGAATCTCATAATTCCTTTTATAGTCTGTTCTTGAGTAACGTGCAGTACGTCTCATAAATTTCATTTCTGCCGCAGTTAGTCTTTGTTCATCTACACTGCGAATTATCCAGGCCGCACTGCCACAACATAATATGGGTCTGGCCAGTGTTTTATAAATTCTAGTTAGTGTGTGTTGCTATAATGTGTTTGGCTTGAAACTATTATTTATAATTCCTGTTACTCCGTTAAATTTTATAATTTTTTGACTAAAATCTTTTTCCTCTTCGTATGTAACTTGGTATCCGAGGTAGTTAAATGTGTTAGTTTGTTCTAATATGTTATTATTAATAACAATTTTACTGCGAACTGGGTCTTTTCCTAGGTAAGCCATGACTTTAGATTTTTCTGTTGAGATTTCCATGTTGTAGTTTATTGCAATTTGGTGAAAAGGGTGGACGGAACGTTCTAGATAATCTTCTGAATTCGCTATAAACACAATGTCATCTGCAAATAATAGTGTGTCTAAATTATATAATCTATTAAGTGGTATACTATACCTAGGAGCAATAATTACAAATAGGAATGAGATGCACAAACAAATTAAACATAGGCTCAATTCTGGAAATGCGTACCATTATGCATTACAGGGACTCTTGACGCCCTCTTTCAAAAAACGTTAAACTGAAAATATATACAAATATTATTATACCAGTTATATTATATGGATGTGAAACATGGATTCTTACTTTAAGGTAGGAGAAAATGTTAGGAATATTTGAGAATAAAGTTCTTAGGAAAATATTTGGACCAAAGTGATATGAACAGACAGATGAATACAGAAGACTACATAACAGTGAATTACATGGTCTTTATAGGAAGCCAGATATAATAAGAACAGTTAAGTCTTGTACACTGCGATGGGCAAGACATGTGGCACGAATGGGGAATGAAAGACGTGTATGGAAGCCTCTTGTAGGAAAACCAAAGGGAAAACGCCGAGTTGTTAGACCAATAAAGAGATGGAAGAATAACACTAACTATGATTTGATGGAAGAAGATTATGCAAGGAATGATTGAAAAACATTAGCTCGGGATAGGAATGCATGGAGAGCTTATGTCCGCATGGCCACGAACCTATGGGTTCGATAGTGCCAGTGAGTGAATTAGTAGCAGCGAGGTAGATATTATCCAACATTGCAATGAATCTAATATGGCGGTTAATTTTGGAGTTTAGGTAATTCCCCAATACTAGCGGTCGGATTTCGCACTTTGTACATACAGATAATTAGATATGGGGAGTGTTTAGTTACTATCTATTACACTCTAAAATGATTAGGTGTAGAAGTTCACCTGAAAGGAAAAAATACCCGGGCACGCCAGATAATAACCATCTAATAATCTATATTGATTATGAAACACTGTTTAAATAAAAAATCTCCTTTGTAATTGCATACTATTCATTACCTCTATGATTCAGTTGCCCTTCCCCTATGTTGCCAACATAATTCAATTACAATTTGATTCACAGCTGCATGAAACCATAACATTTGTTCATGTACAGAGACCGTGACGGATTCAAAATAGCCTGAACATTTATATAGAGTATGTTTAACGACGGATAATGTAAAAAAAACTGATCTTTTCCTGTATGAATAGCATTGTATTTAGCACATGGTGTTTTGGCGAGTCTCCAGCGTTTAAAGTAAAAATCATACACTAAAAGTCAACGATTCTTATTTTGTAAATTATCACTGCATACATTTTGTTTTACCAGTCTGTTAGCTCAGACAGCTCAGGACTCCATTCTGGACATCTTGAGTTCAAATACTTGTTAGAGCAATCTGCATTAAGTATCATTTGATATATAGTTTTCTATATTTCATTATTGAACAGACTCATGGGCTAGTGGTCAGCGTTCCTCAATACTGTCCATGAGGTCTCGGGTTCGATTCCCGGTCAAACCATAGGCATTTTTTGTTAAAGAGAATTATTCCTGTAGTTGCCCATGGTCTGGAATTTAGGTTAAGAACTCTCCTGGCGCTTCATCGCCATTTATCACCCATCATACCATCGGGGTAACGTAACTCCACCTTCCAGGTTCTCCAACCTAAGAAATGGATTACAATTATGCCCATGCTAGGGGAGAAAGTCAGAAATGTCATAAAAGACAACTTTGGTGGCATTAGACAAAAAAAAAATTCATTGTTTTTTCTGTATCTCATTTCTATTTACAATAGGTAGGGACGGTGTACCAAAAATTCAGTATATCTTGCTTGTGTACATTTTATTATTAGTTTTAGTCTTAATTATAATATCATTAACATTATTGTATTATTTATCTTAATCTTATAGATATTGCATTGTTTATCAAAATCTTCATTTAATATTTAATAATATGAATATCCTCAACACGTGTCCAACTCAGGGTTGGGTCGGGGATGAAATGGGATAACGCTCCTATATTTATAGAGATCTGTGAAGGACAAGGGTGCCGTCCGACCACTCCTGACGCACCATCACAGGGGTGGAGAACGAAATGTAACGAAATGGGTGAGATTAATATGGAGAAATGGTGGAATGAAATTTGTGGCAGGGGAAAACGGGAGAAACCCCGAGAAAAACCTGCCCAAGCTCCGTTCGTTCCACCGAGAAACCCGCATGGAGTGACCGAGACTCGTTAAAAAACGGAAATACTTTCCAACATGTGACAAGAAAAAATTGTCTTAAGTTCCAACCATGCGCATTCGCCAACAGGTCCTAATTCGGCTTACACTGTGGAATCACGGGATGTAACCAACATATACACGATATGTAACGAACCTAAAAGCTAACCTAATGCAATTTAAGTACTCTTACCTGTGAAAGACCAACCTAAAATCTAACCTAACGCAATTTAAGTACTCTAACCTGTGAAAGAATGCATGCTGATTTTATTTAGTGTAAGTTAATTAGTACAGACTCTATGTTGGCTGCTCTGGAACACAGAATATTCGTTAAAATCAATATGGCTGCCACGCCTTCATGTAGTTCAGTACCATAAAAAATATTTAAATATTATTATTATTATTATCATCATCTTTATTATTATTATTATTATTATTATTATTATTATTATTATTATTATTATTATTATTATTATCTTTATTAATATTATTATTATTATTATTTTTATTGAATCTCCAAATATTTCGAACCCTTATTTCGCCACAAAGGCATGTTAGGGTTGTAGCTTACTATAACAATATTGTACATGTATTATATACTGTAAAACAGAAATATTAACTTATGGTTTTGAATAACATACATTGTCTGTAAGAGTTTTGGCAAAATATATTGTTATGACTGTGTTATGAATTCCATGAAATGTTTATAATGATTTTGGTTATTAAAAATCACTTCACACATTGAGGTAGAAGCCTCACCATCGTTTAAAAGTACGTTTAACCAGAATTATTCTCTTTCGATTATAGGAAAATCAAATAAAACATTTATTACGGATTGTATTGTTTCTTAACATTTACAATTTATTGTGATCACTGTCAATGAGTTAACATTAAATCTCCTCAAATAACAAATATAATCAAATAATCGATAGAAAACATGTAGAATCATTGTAAATAGTGGGAAATAATTTAAAAAATGGAACCCTAAAAATAAGATTTGACAAGAGTTTATGAATAAATTAAAAATGTCGTGTCACATGTTGTAAAGTTTAGCTGAAAAAAAAACTTAGAGGAAAACCTACCTGAAAGAGAGACGCTTTAGTCAAAATACTTTCTCTCAAATTAAAAGGATAATAATTATAATTTCCCTTACATAGAGTTAGGCCACTTGTTGGCTGTTCCGGTCCTACATTAGTTTTAGTCCAGAAGTCTCTTCATTGGACGTTCTCGCCGTATATTCCCAATTGGTTTCTTAGGACTTCAGGATTTTTGATAGCTTGCCATTCTATCGACATGTTCTTACCACTCAATTTTGTTTTTTGTTTTTTTCCTAACACCGGAGTAATTGTTAGTTCGTTTGTCATTTCTGTATTTGTTTTATAGTCAAGCCATATGTATCCTGCTGTTTTTGGCATATACATCATCTCTGCTTCTCCTATTTTTGAGGCATCAGATGCTTTGATAACGCATGATTCACTGCCTTATAAAAGATTAGGAATTCCCACGTTATTGTATAACACTGGTCAACATGATTTTTGTCTCATGAATACCAATAGTTGTACTTAATGCAGTTTTTTATTGTGTTGTAAAATATGTATACGGAATTTCTTAATCACCCACACAATCACAGTGTTTTTTATTTCAATTTCAATTAATGGATTTAAATAATTATTTTTTAATAAGCGTTTTTTCGTCCATTTGTCCATGTAAAATAAAACCAAATGAGCTAACTCAAATGGTTTCAGCTATGGAAAAGAGATATCAAGGCAAATGGAATCCTAATATGCTGGCCGATTATTGTTGGACCATCAAGAGGGATGCTCCACAGGCGAGATATAGCAGAAATCGTAATTTCGTACTTTGTAAGTGAGTCCGAATGTTCGAATATTGTGTAGTTACGAATGTACAAAATATTAAAGTGTTTGGAATTATAAATGCCTATCTCTCGGAAACCTTGCATGATGGAGAAAAACCTGTATCATATTTGAATTCAGGAGAAAAATACTATCAGAATCACATATTTTTCTTTCTGAGAAAAAAAAAAGTTTATTTTTTGTTGCTCAGTGTAATTTAATGCTTGTTAGCTTTAACGCTGTTTTTTTGTTTAAATAGATTGTTTATTACTCCTGTAATCTTTGTGAAGTATTTAACTGGTTTTGATATTCTTTTTTCCTTTATATATCGTAAAGTTGAAACTTAAACAACAATGAGATGATATTATACATTATAATATTCTAATACTAGCACGTATACAAAAGTCTGGTAACTTTCTTCAGCTAGATAGATAGATGGAAAGCTCTGCGGCCATCACTTAACTGTTGGCGGTGAGCGATCCATTTTGGTCCTCCTTAATAGGTAGAACCCCGGGTTCCTGTAAAATACATTAGCCCCGGTAGCTAGAGACAAGCTAAAATAAATCTCATCATCATCATCTTCATCAAGAACTTATTTATGTTTATGTCGTTTGACCCTGTTCCTATGAGATCTCAAGATGTGGTTGGTCAGTCCATCTTAATGTTGGCCTTCCTTTATCTCGAAGTCCTGTAGGTTGATGCTACATTGCTAATTTAGGAAAGCGAGATGTATCCAATTACTTTGATAATAATTCTGAAATTCTTTAATTATATTTTGTTCTTTTAATATTTATCGCGTATATCTGTGTTCCTTTTCTTGTCTATTTTTGACTAACGTACACTCCAATTCAACCCAGGAAGTTACTACAGACCTTATGGGCTACGCCAGTGTCCCCCTACCTACAGAGGGTAGATGTTGCCAAACTCATAATAACGGTATTTGTTTGTTTAGAGAGGGGAGGAGGGGCAAGGTTAGCAGTACTTTTTCCTAATCTATGTACTACCGGTATACATTTAAAAAACATAGTTTTTATTTTACGGCATGCAAAGTAGTTTTATAGTAAATATGAGAATCGATACTTTCACACAGGATAGTACAGATCCGCACGAGGTCAGTGACAAGTGGTAACTGTTTTTTTTTCTTTAAGAGGGGGTGCTTGGACGGCTACAACTTACAACTATGTACCTGCTGTGTTGCAACCTTCAGTTTTATATAAGTATTTCTCTCAAAAAAATACTGTTAAAATGGCAGCCCAGTTCCCTATTCCAAACACACAGTAACTTCCTGGGTTGAATCTGACTGTAGGCGTGGACGTGAAAATCTCATCTGCGCCGCTTGCAATTGTGATTCAATTTTCGGCCGCGGTGGACTAGTGGTTATGCTCCTTGCCGCTGGTCTCCAGGGTCGTGATCGATGGACTATTTTGGGAGCAAGTCCTCCGGGGGGGACTTTAAACCGTGGGTCGCGAGTCTGAAGATTTTCAGGTTCGTAAAAGATCCTTAAACCTAAATAAAAAAAAGGCCTTTAAGCAAAATTTACCGACCTCAATGTCCTGGTAATACCATACGTACCTGTTAGATGTCTCAATGGGTCGGTTTGTTGACCGCGTTCCATCCATGACATCTATGAATAAATAAGGTAAATAAAATTAACTTGGTCTAGTAGTAGTAGTAGGACTTTATTAGACAAAAAGTAAGATATTTACAATATTATTTACAAATATGGGTCGCACGGGCAGTAAGCCGTACGTGCTGTTGACAGTCCGTTACAATAAAGTAATAATTGGTACTAGTGTAAAGAAAAATAAACAAAAACAGCAATAACATTACAATTACATAAAGAAAACACAATAAAAATATTACCATTAAATAATAACACAATAGCATTATACACTAAAAACATTAACATTACAATTACATAAAGAAAACACAATAATATTACAATTAAGTAATAACACAATAGCAATAACATTACAATTACATAAAGAAAACACAATAATAATATTACAATTAAATAATAACACAATAGCATTATACACTAAAAACATTAACATTACAATTACATAAAGAAAGCACAATAATATTACAATTAAGTAATAACACAATAGCATTATACACTAAAAAAACATTAACATTACAATTACATAAAGAAAACACATTAATATTACAATTAAATAATAACACAACAGCATTATACACTAATTAATTTATATATAATTGTTAATAATTAATGTATTGCATTTTGATAACATATATTTATTCCTGAATGAGTGTTGTCCTTATTTTTCGCGTTTTGTCCAGAAATTTACCGAGGTTTATCCAATTTTCTGGATTTACCAATAACTCGTAGCATGCCAATCTTTCCCGATTTGAATTTAGAAATCTTTCCGGTAATAACTGACGTCTCCAATATTCTAAATCATTACATTTTCCTAATATATGTATCTCATCTTCAAAGTTCCAGCACATTGGACATATTCGCATATCGTGATCGTCGCTAATTTTTAGAAATTTCCATGCCCCTAGCCTAAACCAAGCAAACTTGGTCTAGTAACTCCTAACAAAGAAGAGGCTATGGCTTAACAATGGGCTACACCATTATAGATAGATTAAAACGATATTACAGTTTGACAGTCCCTGATATAGGGCGGAAGGGAATTCCATGTTTTGGCAAGTGAGACTGTAAACGATAATGAATAATCCCATCCAGGGACCCACAAAAATGTACTCAAAATCGGTCCACTCGTTTAGGAGGAATATAGTGACAAACACACGTACAGAAAAATCTTCTTCTTTATCAAGGTATGGGCCTATTGGCCCCGCTGCATAATAGTATTGTCTTGGGGAGTTCGAGTTAATTTAAATATTTTGTAGCAAGTAACCGCCCTTCTGCCACGTACAGAAAAAAATTGTATTGTAATTGTATTGTAAGCCCATGTTTTCCCTTTACAGAGATTTAAGCGCTCTCTCCCTCCTTTTCATTCAGGCTTAAAGCTCTTTTATGAGCCTGAAAATCTTTAGACTCGGGACCCATGACTTAAAGTCCCTCCCGGAGGACTTGCTCCTTGGATTTTTCCGTCCTAAAAAATCCATCGACCCCGGCCGGGTTTGAACCCGCGACCCTCGGGACCAGAGGCAAGGAGCATAACCACTAGTCCAAACTAATGTTTGTTTTGATGATCTTGATGAAGATTTTCGGGCTGTAGACCGTGGTCGTGAGGCTTGTAGTTCCCCGACGTTTCGCCAGAGACTGCTCAAGACAACCCTTGAGGATGCCAGACGCAGTCTTTGGCGAAACGTCGGGGAACTACAAGCCTCACGACCACGGTCTACAGCCCGAAAATCTACATCAAGATCATCATAGCAACTCCGGCCGTGAAAGTCTACGTGAATACATTAATGTTTGTTTGTTTGTTGGTTTGTTTGTTTGTTTGTTCGTTCGTACTTCATGCGCGGCCATACTATTGATCCGATTGTGATGGGGCTTTTTGCAAAATGTTCAGGAGATTCCCGGGACGAACATAGGCTATAAGAGAGTTGTGATACTCAACTCCTACACCCTTAAAAATCGCCCTTTGTAGTGAAAACTTGAAAAAGTAGGTTTTTGGATGCTTAAATGGCTTACACTGCCTAAACCATAACAAATACACAAAATTAATGTACACAGAATTGAATATATCGAAAACCTCTACAAAAAATTCCGCGACAGCGTATGTTTATCTCTTACGGATAACTCACAATAACCATTTTCGTCATTTATTGATGTCAAATAGATCGAGACAAGCATGTAGATACCTGTGCAAACATAGCAGCACATGACAGGTATTCTTTTAGAGATAACTCACAATAACGAATTTTGGCTTTTAGGTCATTTATGCCAAGGAGATCGAGATAAGTAGATTCCCGGGCAACGCCGGGTAATCACCACGAGGTATCTAAAAATATAAATTTATAATTATTTTTCCATTTACTTATTCAACTAAAAATAAAAGACATTAATTTTCATTTATTTGGGCGTAGCAGCGTACGCCGGGTATTGGCTAGAATATATATATATATATATATATATATATATATTATAAATATATTTTTGACATTAGGCAATGAAGGCAAATATGATATGAAAAGAAAAATGAATGCTTGAGTCGGGATTTGAACTCGAGTCTCTAAAGTCTGTACCTTTAGCGCTCTAACCAACTGAGCTACCCAAGAATTCCAAGACAAACATACAATTTTCTTATACATGTAGTATTCTCAATTCACACAAGAGGTAGCGGAAAGATCTTCCGACTGCCATCTAGCGGCTAACATAACAGTTAAGCAAATTATTAAAGAGAATATTTACTTTACTATTTTTGACAAAAATATATTTATAATATCTATATATATACAAGCGTTACTGCTATAAAGTAAATATTCTCTTTAATAATTTGCTTAACTGTTATGTTAGCCGCTAGATGGCAGTCGGAAGATCTTTCCGCTACCTCTTGTGTGAATTGAGAATACTACATGTATAAGAAAATTGTATGTTTGTCTTGGAATTCTTGCGTAGCTCAGTTGGTTAGAGCGCTAAAGGTACAGACTTTAGAGACTCGAGTTCAAATCCCGACTCAAGCATTCATTTTTCTTTTCATATCATATATATATATATATATATGTGTGTGTTATAATTAAATATTTAACATTGAGCAATGCAAGCTTAATATGGTATGATAAGAAAAATAAATGCCTGGACGGGATTCGAACCCGGATCTCATATATAAGAAAAATAAGTGTATTATATAATACATATATAAGAAAAATAAGTGTTTGAATTGGATTCGCCTGGTGGTGTAATGGATATCACGCTGAGGTACAGACTCAGAGATCCGGGTTCGAATCCCGTCCAGGCATTTATTTTTCTTATCATACCATATATATATATATATATATATATATATATATATATATATATATATATCTGTGTGTGTGTGTGTGTGTGTGTGTGTGTTACATTGCAGATTTTCGCGGATATAAGTATGAATATGAACGTTTTCTTGGGTTTTCCGCGTCTTGGATTTAAACTCTGTGTGATTAATTATATAAGACCTAAACCTCCAACTTACCATTCCTTGATAATGGTATGTGGGATCATGCCGAAACGTCGGAATCAGTGGCCAGAGGCCGAACTTGAATCCAAGACCCGGAAAACCCAAGAAAACATTGATATTCATATATATATAAAGATAAATCAATGCCAAAAATTATAAGAACATAGAATGAAATACAGGGTTCTTGGTGATCCATCATCTTTCATTCCTAGGTGTCTCTGTTTACAATAATCTGATCGTAAGTTACAGCGACATTTAATGATCTCGGGGCATCGATCTGAGGATTTATGACTAAGTGTGCTGTTGTTGATACACTTCCCAAGATTCTATGCATATTGATGGAGGCAGAATGACAGCACAGCATCGTCAATCATTACATTTAATCCGTCAGAATGATTTTCAATTACGATGTCTCATGCAGCAAACACATATTTATCTCTCTCTAGTTTTTCTATGACAAACTTCGTCGTATGTGAGGGCTCGACTAATGGCTCTAAACTTCGCCAATCACTTGGAATTTTGCACAGAAGTTGCGCAAAGACGTGACAGAATTCCCGATGTAAAGAACAAAAACTTTCTCTTGTGATCGGCTTATGGTAATTTATTAGATCTTTAAGCTTTCTCGAGATACACGTCCACGACATAACTTTAGAAGAGCTTGTTTACTAATTTTGTGATAATTTATTTACTGTTACATTATATGGATGCGAAACATGTACTTTTGTCGTCCCAACTTCTTTCGAAAAACGTTAAACTGAAAATATATGAAACTGTTATTCTCCCAGTTAAATTATATGGGTGCGGAACATGGACTCTTACTTTAAGGGAGGAAAGGAGATTACGAGTATTTGAGAATAAAGTTCTTAGGAAAATTTTTGAACCCAAGAGAGATGAACAGACAGGTGAATGGAGAAGACTGCATAACAATGAATTCGTGGTCTTTATAGGAAGCCAGATATAATAACAATAGTTAGTCTCGTAGACTGCGATGGGCAGGACATGTTGCGCGTATGGGGAATGAAAGACGTGCATGGAAGCTTCTTGTAGGAAAGCCAGAGGGAAAACGCCCAGTTGGTAGACCAAGAATGAGGTGGGGGAATAACATTAACTATGATTTGAGGGAAGTAGATTGTACAGAGAATGAGTGGAAAACATTAGGTCAGGATAGGGATGTATGGGGAGCTTATGTCCGCGCGGCCATGGATCTACGGGTTCGATAGTGCCAGTGAGTAAGTAAGTAAGTATTCTCCCAGTTATGTTATATGGATGCGAAACATGGGCTCTTACTTTATGGGAGAAAAAAATATTACGACTATTTGAGAAAAAAGTTCTTATGAAGTTTTTTGGAACAAAGAAAGATTAACAGAGAGGTGAATGGAGAAGACTACATAACATAGACCTACATGATTTTTATAGGAAACCAGATATAATAAGGACAATTAAGTCTCGTAAACTGCGATGAGAAGGACATGAGCACGAATGGGGAATGAAAGTGGGGCATGGAAGTTCCTTGTATGGAAACAGGAACGAAACCGCTCATTTGATAGACCGAGAATGAGTTGGGAGAAAAATATTAACAATGATTGAGGAAGTAGATTATACAGGGGATGATTGGAAAACATTAGCATGGGATAGAGATATGTGGAGAACTTATGCCTATCTACCATTATCCTATGGAATCGACAGTGTCAATGAGTGGTTTGACTATTTACCCCTATCAGTCTACTTTTGTAGTTTATGGGTAACATGGTTGTCTCGTACGCAGCAGGCGCAAATTTGATCCCAGATCTAGAATTGTTTCCTTGGCGAGGAAAGACAAATTTGGGAGAATTTTAAGACCCTAAATGTTCCCGAATTTAATATGACCTGTCATAATTACTCGATTATATTCACCTTCTTTGTTATGAATGACCGAGTGAATGGTATGTTGTATAAAAATGTTTGTGTTGTTTTGAAGATGGCCCTAGTATTGAGGCGATCACTCATCCGGGGAAGTCCTCCATGTACATACATGGTCTAAAAAGTATGCATATGATCAAGAGTTTGAAATCCTGCCCTACATGTCGTGTCCCGTGGAGCACGTAAAAATAGTCCTACCCTCAAAGGGAGAGGTTAAACAAAAGGGAAAATGAAGGAAATGTCTGAAAATATACTATATAAAGGAGATGTAAATGAACAAACTTTACTTGTTTAATTTTAGAAGAATTCGTTTTTTTTTTTTTAATGTGATACAAAAGAGCCTAGTTCAATGTGTTCTATACTGTACAGGCCTATCATAGTTATGTCTACCGCTGTGGTCTCGAGGTAGCGTTTTCCTCACCTGTAAGACAAATTCCAGGATACTTTAAGACCCAAACGGTCCCCGAACATCATCTGGCCATCATTGTCATCATCATATTCATCTCATTAGATTAAGTTTAGTATTAAGGCCTCTCCTGGCGCATCATTACCCATCGTCATCACCCATCATATTATTGGGGCAGCATAACCCCGCCTTCCAGGCACCCAACCTCAGAAGTGGGTTACAATACGCCAATGCCAGGAGAGAATATCTGAAATGTCGAATGACAAACAGGTGGCATTGAACAATATATATATATATATATATATATATTCCGTACAGCGCCCTCTTTTCTTTAATTGAAACAAAAGAGGATTAGTTTTATTATGTTTTATTGTTTACTTATGAATGATTGCGTCATGTGACGTAGTTTGTTTTTAACTGAATTTGTTTATTATTTATTATCAATTTTGCCTTCAGTCAATATCTGGTTTTGAGAATGACAGCTTGGCTGTGGAAACTTGTTGACCTTTTTAAACATTAATTGGTGAAATGGGCATATTTGACTGTATATATATTTTAATATTTGATCACCAAGAAGATCACTTGTGTATTAAATATATATATATGTATATATATATATATATATATATAGTTATTAATGGGTTAGGAATGTTAGACTACTTTAACTAACTAACTAACTCACTGACAGTATCGAGAACGTAGGTTCATAGCCCCGCGAACATAAGCTCTCCACACGCCCGTACCCTGAGCTAATCATCCCCTGTACTATCTACTTCCCTCAAATCATGGTTAATGTTAATTATCTCGCCTCATTCTTGGTCTACAAACTCGGTGTTTTCCCTCTGGTTTTCATACAATAAGCTTCCATGTCCCTATTTAATTCGCCATTCGTGTCACATGTCCTGCCCTCCGAAGTCTACGATGCTTAAATGTTCTTATTATATATAGTTTCCTATAAAAATCATGTACCTCGGTGTTATGCAGTCTTCTCCATTCACCAGTCTGTTCATCTCTCTCTTGTTAAAAAATGTTTATAAGAAATGTATTCTCAATTACTCATAATCTTTCCTCCTCCCTTAAAGTCTTGTCTTGTAAGCCCGTTTTTCCCTTAACAGGGAATTGAGCGCTCTCCCCCTACAGGGAAGAATTTGAACCATACTAATTTAGTTACACTTGTTTTCGTATAGATGCCATTTTGAGTGGTCCGTGGTCAGCGTTCCGCCTCATACTGACATCTGGGAAACCAAGGTAGTACTAGGACGGGAAAATTCGGTAAATTTTGCTTAGAGGCCTTTTCATTCAGGCTTAAGGATTTTTTACGAGCCTGAAAATCTTCAGACTCGGGACCCACGGCTTAAAGTCCCTCCCCGAGGACTTGCTCCTTGGATTTTTCCATCCTAAAAAATCCATCGACCTCGGCCGGGTTTGAACCCGCGACCCTCGGGACCAGAGGCAAGGAGCATAACCACTAGTCCACCGCGGCCGACCCTCCCTTAAAGTAAGAGTCCATATTTCGCATCCATATTATATAACTGGGAGAATAACAGATTTGTATAATTTCTTATTAACATTTTTTGAGAGAAGTTGGGACGACAAAAGTACCTGTAATATGTAATAACATGAATTTCCAGAATTGAGCATATGTTTAATTTCTTTGTGCATCTCATTCCTATTTGTAATTATTGTTTCTAGGCATTTGAATTCTACCATTTCCTCAAATATTTGCTCATTTGTCAGTAACTGATCATTTCTATTATATAATGTATTTATATGTGTGAACATTTGTTTAGTTTGATTAATGTTTACTCCCAGTCCCAATTTCTTTGTGTTGCTCAATAGTATGTCTGTGTTGGTCCTAATTATCTCCTCTTACAAAAGACAGTACCTGCAGTTGATCATGGTTGAAGTAAATATGAATTTCTGTATAAAAATGTTTTAGAGCCAGAAGAAATCTATCGAATGAAAAAATATATATATTTACTAGCTAATACCCGGCGTGCGCTGCTACTCCTAAATAAATGTTAATGTGCTTTTACCACAAGGCTTGAGCTGCTATGCTTGCCCGGGAATCAGCTTATCCCGATCTTCTTGGCATCAATTAAAGACAAAAATGGTTATTGTGAGTTCATACTTTTTTGTAGAATTTTTTGAGATATTCAAATTCCGTGTACAATAATTTGGTGTATTTGTTAAGGTTTAGGCAGCGTAAGCCATTTAAGCGTCAAAATAGGGACTTTATTTCACGTTTTTCACTACAAAGGGTGATTTTTAAGGGTGAAGTGGTTGAGTATTACAACTCTCTTATAACCTATGTTCATCCCCGGAATCTCCTGAACATTTTTCAAAAAGCCCCATCACAATCGGATGAGCACGCTTGCCCGGGAATCTACTTATCCCGATCTTCTTGGAATCAATGAAAGGCAAAAATGGTTATTGCGAGTTATCCGTAAAAGATAAACATATTCTGTGGCGGACATTTTTGTAGAGGTTTTTTTGATATATTCAATTCTGTGTTCATTAATTTGGTGTATTTGTTATGGTTTAGACAGCATAAGCAATTAAACGTCAATATAGGGACTTTATTTCACGTTTTTCACTACAAAGGGTGATTTTTAGGGGTGAAGGGGTTGCGTATTACAACTCTCGCATGGCCTATGTTGATCCCGGGGAATCTCGTGAACATTTTGCAAAAAAAACCATCAAAATCGGATCAACGGTATGGCCGCGTATAGAATACGAACAAACAAACCAACAAACAAACAAACATTAATTTTTATATATTAGATAAATGTTTTAGATAAGACTAAAATCAAATATGGAGTAATTTACATACATAAATTCACTTACTCATTTGTTTAATGAAAAACTAGATATTTTGATAACCTCTCTCTCTCTCTCTATCTCCCTCTCTCTCTGTCTCTCTGGCAGGACTAATGTCTCTGAACTTTACCAATCACTTGGATACCCCATCCAGACGTGACAAGACTGCAACCTCTCTGAACTCAATCTGTAAAATCTCATACTTGCTGCTTCAGCATCATTTATGTCTTATAGGAACATGTTGACGTAGATAACTTAATAAGTTAGCAATTTACCAAGTTCAATTCGTATTTATATAAATTCATCATTGAATTTTCAGATCTCTAAAATGGAAGATTTTATCATTTGTTCTAAACCTCGTTGACATTCTTTGACCCATTTTGTATTCCTTTACATCAAGAAAACCAATTAACTTATTTAATTTTTCGCATTCAGTATCAGGTTATGTTTTTGTTTTAGCTGTTCTTTCTAAATTGCCATTATTATTATCATTATTATTATTATTATTGTTGTTATTATTATTGTTATTGTTATTATTATTATTATTATTGTTATTATTATCGTTATTGTTATTATTATTGTTATTATTATTGTTATTATTATTGTTATTATTATTATTATTATTATTATTATTATTATTATTATTATTATTATTATTACTAGTGGTCTCCCATCGGTCACAAGTCATTACATTTTTAAGTTCGTCACAAATAAGTCATTATGCATTATTTTTGGATTTATTTTAAAAATACGAACGATAGGAAATATGTGATATAGCTTGAGGAAGCCATATTTAAAAAAACAATAACGCGTTTTTGACATTTCCTTGGGTTTTTTATTGCTATACTGGCCAGATTCCGCCAAGGCTACATAGTTAATTTGCCTATATTTATCAAATTATATAAAATTTAAATACAAAATTAATTAAATTTGCACGTGATCCACGTGGGATAACTGGCAAGATTTGCCGAACATCACCGCACAGAAATATCGTTTTTCCTCCAAATGGTTTATGTTTGCCATTTTCATCGCATAAATCTCGCAATAATCTATGACTTTCAACACTTGCAGTGGGCAAATAGAACCTTCATCAACAATTATCAATTATTATGAAGTTATGTAACATCCATAGCCGCTATCCGAAATTTTAGCTTCTGAGCTAACCATAGAAAATGATGAATCGTATATACGAATGTTTTCAAAATAATTTGATTACTTTCTTTTTATTGAAGGTTCATTTGAAGTACGTCCATCATACAATAATTTAAAATAATCATTTTGACTTAACCCATTCACCTCAAAAGACGAGGTAGACTCGCCGGTAGTTAAATGGTCTTCAACTCAGACGACGATGTACACTCGTTCAACTCAACTGTTATATATTTTGCAATATTTTGTACATCCCTTGGCAGGGTAATCTTTTGTTAACATTTATGAACAGTAGAGGATTGTGTTTTGACCTTCACCATTATTGTGATCTCAAGTACCATTAGTCCCGCGCCGTAGCCGAGCGGTTAAGGTAGGAAGCCCTGGCGCAGAGCTACGGGACTTGCGCTGGTTCGAATCTCCATGGGGGAAGAAATTTTCTCATGGTATTTCAGCCAGTATGGGACCGGTGCCCACCCAGCATCGTGAGGCAATTGGGTAGCTACAATAAGTAGCGGCTCCAGGTTGAGGAACCAGCTATAACGGCTGGGGGACTCGACATGCTAACCACATGTCACCCCTACACTGGCTGTTGATCATCTACCTCTGTGATTGACACATGTGGATGTGAAGGGCCAGCAGCCGGCTGGTAAAAGGGCAACCGCTGAAAAGTGGAAAGACCCTCAATCGGAAGTACCATTATCTTTTGTTTGTTTTGAATGTCTGAAAATAGAAAATATAATTTACGGTGATTTAAATCCGGTTTCTTGGGAAATACATTGAGCATTTAAGCCTGATGCAAATGGGTTAAGGCTGGTAATATTCCTTTACCCTTATGACAACATGAAGTGAATGCAGTCCGTTCACCTAAAGTGACTTCAGATTCGAAATGTTTTGCATTAAAAAACCTGCATTGTAAACCCATTAATCCACAATCAAAACTATTAAAATTTCTTGGAATGACATTCAGTGCGCATTTAAAAGTATCTCTCAAAATAATTTCATGATTTTGTATACTAATTATACTATTAAAATTTGCATTTGGCCTATCCCTTCCTCTTTGTGTCTCACTCCGACCCGTCAGTGTTCTATGTCGAGGCATAATGGAAGTAGGTGCTAAAAATAAGAAAGGAATATGTAATGATATTACTGAAACCAAAATTAGACAGGGTTTAATTTAAATTTAAATAATAAAATGTACTCACCTGTGTTAAACCACTAATAATAAACCACTAGATAATAAATACGCGAGAATAAGTCAATTCACATTGCTGCTGACAATTTTCTTTCTGCAACAGATGTATATTGAGCAAGAAATCTATTATATAATTCCATATAACATATTATAAAATAACATGATATATAAATAGCCTACAATGTATTTACAAAGTATAATACAATACAAACTGTATATAATATATAAGGGAGGGGACAACTTAACAGTGTACTCGGTATTCTGGGTCGAGTGCCTGATATTCCAGTCAGCACATTAGAAAAAATGTATGGAGCTATGGTCAGGCCAGTCATGCACTATAGTAGTGAGATTTGGGGTTTCCAAAGAACGGAAATACTAAATAAGGTATATACGCATTTTCTAAAGTATATTACAGGACTTAGTAAGGCCGTTTCTAACTGTGGAATTTTATATGAATTCGGGTCATTCCAGGACGATATTAACTGTAAAATTCGTGTACTCAAATACTGGTTGCGAGTAATCCAAGGTGAACAAACAATGCTTAGAGCAATTTGCTACGACCACCAAATTAAAAACATAGATGTTAAATTTTGGGCAGACGAGGTTAGGAGAGAACTCCAAAGATTGGGATGGGCTGGATATGGGAAAAAGGGACTGAAAATCGCAAGAACGTGTGGAGAAAATAAGGAGGAGGTACTTAGATGTAAACCAACAAGATACCTTCGCCGAATGTACAGGAAAACGCTCACTGTGTTTACAAAGAGACCTAAAACACGTCTGGGGAAAAGAATCGTATATACTCAACCTAGGATTTAAGGAGAGATCAGGGCTTGCTTGGTTTAGGCTAGGGGCATGGAAATTTCTAAAAATTAGCGACGATCACGATATGCGAATATGTCCAATGTGCGGGAACTTTGAAGATGAGATACATATATTAGGAAAATGTAATGATTTAGAATATTGGAGACGTCAGTTATTACCGGAAAGATTTTTAAATTCAAATCGGGAAAGATTGGCATGCTACGAGTTATTGGTAAATCCAGAAAATTGGATAAACCTCGGTAAATTTCTGGACAAAACGCGAAAAATAAGGACAACACTCATTCATGAATAAATATATGTTATCAAAATGCAATACCATTAATTATTAACAATTATATATAAATTAATTAGTGTATAATGCTGTTGTGTTATTATTTAATTGTAATATAATGTGTTTTCTTTATGTAATTGTAATGTTAATGTTTTTTAGTATATAATGATATTGTATTATTACTTATTTGTAATATTATTGTGTTTTCTTTATGTAATTGTAAGGTTAATGTTTTTAGTTTATAATGCTATTGTGTTATTATTTAATTGTAATATTATTATTGTGTTTTCTTTATGTAATTTTAATGTTATTGCTATTGTGTTATTACTTAATTGTAATATTATTGTGTTTTCTTTATGTAATTGTAATGTTAATGTTTTTAGTGTATAATGCTATTGTGTTATTATTTAATGGTAATATTTTTATTGTGTTTTCTTTATGTAATTGTAATGTTATTGCTGTTTTTGTTTATTTTTCTTTACACTAGTACCAATTATTACTTTATTGTAACGGACTGTCAAAAGCACGTACGGCTTACTGCCCGTGCGACCCATATTTGTAAATAATATTGTAAATATCTTACTTTTTGTCTAATAAAGTCCTACTACTATATAAATACCTATCGGACAAAATATACAATATATGTACAATGTAAAGAATGCACTTTCAGTATAAACGTAAATAAATGAATCATCATCATTCTTCACGGATTAGGTCTTTGCCTGTTCCGATCTCACATCTGTTCAGACCAGCGCTTTCTTGGTCTTCCCACCGATCTTCGTCCTCCAGGATTATATAAACAAATGAATGAGTACACAAATAAACAAATGAATGAGTAGACAAATGCATGAGTAATACACATAAACTCCTTAGAGACAATTAATTTTATTTTCTTTAATTTAATTTATTTGTAACACATAAATAAATTTTATTTTTCTGCGCTCCTTCTCCGTATGAACTTTAATTATGCCAAATATCACACTCCTCCGTGCGCGCAATGTGCTTAAAAAGGGGTACAAAGTTATTATTATGATGATGATGATTATTATTATTATTAATATTTATTTATTTATTTAACAGATTTCCCAATGTTTCACATCTTTCTGCGCCCAATTAATCTACTGTCATTCTTCTTCACATCTCTCTTTCATTCCAATCTCCATCGTCCAATTCTTTTTATCTCATATTGCTCAAAACACACCAATCTACGTTATTTTGGCCGTCCTCTTCTTTTTTTTTTTTACCAAGTGGCACCCATACTAGTATTCTTCTTGAGAATCTGTCTTCTGTCATTCCTTTTACATGACCATACCATGTTTGTTTGTTATAACTCCGGTAACTAACTCACTGGCACTATCGAACCTGTAGGTACATGGCCGCACGGACATAAGCTCTCTATATATCGCTATCCTGAGCTAATATTTTCCAATCATCCCCTGTATAATGTAGGCCTAGTTCCCTCAAAGCATGGTTAATGATATTCTCCCGCCTCATTCTTGCTTTACCAATTGGGCGTTTTCTCTCTGGTTTTCCTACAAGAAGCTTCCGTGCAAGTCTTTCATTCACCATTCGTAATTGTTTGTTATTATTATTTATATATTATATTATTTATATATATTTTATATATTATATTTATTTAGCCTGGTGGAGTTAAGGCCATGTGACCTTGTCTTCCACTCACCAGGACAAAGATATATCCGAATATAACAATCTCAATTAACTCTAATATTAAATACTAAATAAAAAAATTATCAATAAGATATCTATTATATTGCGATCTATAATGCAACCAGTTAATGTTAGTTAAATTAAGACTAAAACTAATAATAAAATGTATACAAGCAAGACATACTAAATTGTCCCTGTCTAATGTATATAAAAAAGAAAGAAAAATAATGAGATATAGAAAACTAATTTTACGATTATACAATATGTAAAACAAAACAAATGAAAATATATGTTAATCTTAATATTATTTTCATAAATAATTTAATTTATTAATTCTTAAATGAATATTATAAGTTAGGTGTATAAGTTAGTTTGTTATTAAATAATTATCGTGTGTTTATTTGCTACTCTTCTTGTTATATCGTTATAACATATTTTACAAGTCTCATTCCATTACTGATAGACTAATATTATAGGCCTGCCCTTAGCATATTTTAGTTTATTAGAATATTAGTAATAATATAATAATAATAATGTTTTATTTATTCTGGCAGAGTTAAGGCCATAAGGCCTTCTCTTCCACTCAACCAGCACAAATACAAATACATATTTGACAAATATAGATATGCACTATACTAATTATAAACAGTTAAAGATACATTAAATGTAGCAATGTGAATTCCATGCACAAACAACATTTTATACGATAATGACAATAATAATACTTACGATAATAATAATAATAATAATAATAAAATAATAATAAATAATAATAAAAATATAATAATAATAAAAATAATAATAATAATATAATAATAAACAACATTTTATACGATAATAACAATAATAATATTTACGATAATAATAATAATAATAGTAATAATAATGATAATATAATAATGATGATAATAATAATAATTAATAATGATAATAAAAAATAATAATATAATTATTATTATTAAATTATTATTATTATTATATTATTATCTTATTATTATTATTATTATTATTCGTATATTATTATTATTATTATAGTATAAATATGATAAAATATAGAGAAACGACAATTATAAGATACCTTACACTGGTAATGATGAAGTCGAGGTTAGAGCAAATATAAATTTAGATTTCTTTCAAAAGTTGCCAATGTCCGGCAGCCCCTTATTTCTTGTGGTAGGGAATTCCAGTTGCGAGAAATGAAGATAGTATATGACATGGAGTGATATGATATCCTATGTTGCGGTATATTAAGCAAGAGACTATGTTGTGATATTGTGTTTAAGTTATGGTTTTAGGATAGATACTGGAAACGAGATGATAAATAATTGGGAATCGAGGTATGTAGGATCCTAAATAAGAGAATTAGACAATGCGATTTTCTTCTCTCTTCTAGATGTAGACATGACAATTCGTGGAAAAATGGAGAAATGTGATCGTATTTTCGAACATTAAATATGAATCTGATACACGTATTATGGACACGCTGTAGTTTGTCCGACAACCCGTCACTTATGTCAGTTAGTAGAACGTCACAATAGTCGAAATGCGGCATGTTACAGGGGCCGGATAGAAAGTGAAGGTCCACATCCGGCCCGCGTGTCGTAGTTTGGGTGTCTCTGATTTAAACTATAAAATTTGTACTTACGAACTGCGATATTTCCGAAGTTTTGTGTTTTATTCCGATCTAAGAATGTTAAGGATAGCCTTTTCTTCCGAAACTTCATAACTGTAAGTCTGTTATAAAACAATACCATAAAATTCTAAGTCTTACTTTAATAAAATCACAAAAGAACAAAATTAATATCGAGGTCGACAGATGTTGAGTGTTTTCAGAAGTTTATAGCTACGAGCATTTTAATTGAAGTGATCCGAATTACGAGATGGAGCCGACAGTTCAGCTCTAAAATAATATTGATGACAAAATGGAGGATAGTTATTAAGAACCTCCTATTTTTTTATGAATTCCTCGTCTATAAAAAAAAAATAAACCATTCGTCAGCGTCGTTGTGAAGTAGACAGCTGTCTTTATTGTTAGAAGACATCATCTGCAAATATTGTAGTTTTTTATTTGATAATCTCATTAAATTTATTTTGATATAAAAACCTTAAAATACGGTAAACAATTCTAGTTTTCTTTAAGCTAAGAGTGGAACTTCCAGTTATCCAAATTTGATTATAAAAATATAACACTATAGCTTGTATATCCTGTATATAAATAAATAATAGTTTAAAAAACTAAAACAACGCGCTTTATTAGAAAATCAAACTAAAAAATGAAAAATAATTTTAATTTACAACACGCTTGGGATAAAATTAAAGTGATCAACAAAAAAAACATCTCCAACACATATAGAATAAAACTAGAGTTATCTACAAAAAATATTTTACCATCATATCAATTAATATATTTGATAATAAACAGATATTGGTAAAAGTAAGCTCTCTAAGTCTCTAAGAAGAAAGTCTCTAAGAAGAAGCATGTCACGCTTTTGATGGTAAAATTATTTTTTTTTGTAGATAACTCCAGTTTTATTCTAGATGTGTTAGAGATGATTTTTTTTTATTGATCACTTTAATTTTATCCCAAGCGTGTTGGAAATTAAAATTATTATTCATTTTTTAGTTCGGTTTTCTAATAAAGTGTGTTGTTTTAGTTTTTTAAACTATTATTTTTTTATTTTTTAGTTTAATTGATTGTCATAAACCGGTATCCCATGAAAATTTAATTGCTTAATACTCTTCTAAAAAAATTCTCCGGGCCGGATTTGAACCAACGACCTATGGATTACTGAAATTATATAGGCCTACCACTACAGTCCACCGCTGTACCAACTGAGCTCTTGCAACGATTGACTAAAAAGTCGATAAGTCCGCAACCTATTGTACCGGTTTTTATTCTTTTGATTTTCTGATGATTCTGGCCAAGATTAAAAAAAAATAAATTATTATATTGTCATTGGTCCTTTACAAGTATACAAAGTTTCAAGTCGATCCAATGATTTTAAGTGGGTGAAAATCGTGTTCAAAAAGATTCCGTTGCATAGTTACAGGTCAAGCTAATATCCATCCATCCATAGTTATTCTGCCCGAGGGCAGGTCTTTTACTGCAATCATAGCTGCATGCTATGCTTTGCAGCTTTACTAGAGATTTATAGGTGTGGTAGCTTCCCGTTGCTTTCCACATCGGCGAAGAATGATGATGATAATGATAAGGATGATAATGATGGTCGGATGATTTTCGGGGACCTTTGGACCCTAAGCTGCCTGACATTTGCAAGCTAATATCCATCCATCCATCCATCCATCCATCCATAGTAATTCTGCCCAAGGGCAGGTCCTTCACTGCAATCATAGTATTTTCATGTTAAGCTTTGCAGCTTGGGAACTGTGCGTGTGGTAGCTTCCCGTTGCTTTCCACACCGGTGAAGGATGATAATGATGATGTTAATGATAAGGATGATGATGATGATGGCCATATTATTTCGGGGACCGTTTGGGCCTTAACGTTTTCCTGACATTTGTCTTACAGGTGAGGAAAACCCCCGATAAAACCTCACCCAGAAAAACTGTCCCGACCGAGGTTCGAACCTGGGCCTGCTACGTGACTAGGCAGCACGCTCCCTCGAGACCACAGTGGTGGACGGCAAGCTAATACAAACCGTGTAAAATCATACATATCTTTATATTTAAAAAATCAGCCTGCGTATGTTTGTGCTCGCAAAAATCGAAAAGTAGTCTGTCGATTGACTTGAAAATTCGTGCTTATATGTTTCCAGGTACACCCTTAGACAAAAAAAAAAAAAATGAGTCATCTCTTGATTGTATCAACCGATCGGGGAATTTCGTGAGCACTCGCAGAAGCCTTATTCACACTAACACGTTTTCAGTAATTGTACTGTGTTGTTTGCAAACTAACGCAGTGCATACTCAAGTAACATAAAAGAGAAAGCTTGCACTTGTGTGTTTCCGTGGTCGAGAGGTTTAACACACAACATGTGCGTTCGTAACCTCACGGGTTCGATTCCCGTTCTACTTTATTTTTTTACTGAATGTTAGGATAGCATTTCGCCTGTAATATAGTTTCATATTTAATTTTATATTTGAGTTTTATGGCTTTAAGGCACACACAAAAAACATAAATGAAAACCTTCTAATAATTAAATGAAGAAAGAAAATAATATCTTCTAAAATAAAAACTTTACAAAATTAATATCGGGTGTATGAACCCTCAGCATCTATTACCGCCCTCAATCCTCGGGGCATTGATGCAATCAAATTTCTACAGGCACGTGGACAATCGTCTAGAGCATCCCAGGTGTCTTATTTGTGCCATAAGCGATCTTTCGTCTTTCGTGCATCTGCAGGCCAATTAGAGTTCATCTCTATTTTCATCTTAGTTCACACATTTTCGATTGGATTCAAATCAGGTGAACAGCGAAGTTTGATTTGCCTTCTCCTTTAACAATGAAATCAAATTTGGCTAAACACATTTCAGAAAGCGGCCACGGTTTCAACAATATCGATAATACAATGTCAATTATACACAGGGAAAACAATAGACACAAACTTAGCATTTTAGAAGAAATCGAAATTATCAAGAAGGCCAAAAATACAAACATTCTCAACGAAAATATGCCTAATGAGCAAAACCCTCTATTAGACATACAGTTAATTCAATACTACTACAACTACTCCAGAAGACGAAGAATGCATCGAAAGGCCTAAAGTGAAATCAACGAAAATTTTAAATAGTTCAGGAAGACGGTAGTATACAAGGTAAAAATAAATAATAGTTTAAAAAACTAAAAGAACATGCTTTATTAGAAAACCGTCTAAAAATGAAAAATAGTATTAATTTCCAACACGCTTGGGATAAAATTAAAGTTGTCAACAAAAAATCATCTCCAACATATCTAGAATAAAACTAGAGTTATCTACAAAAAAAATAATTTTACCATCAAAAGCGTGGGGTGCCCTATATCAATTAATATATTTGATAATAAACAGATATTGGTAAAATTAAAGTCTCTAAGAAGAAAACGTAAAAACCATAAAAAGCACCCTACGCTTTTGATGGTAAAATTATTTTTTTATAGATAAATCTAGTTTTATTCTAGATATGTTGGAGAATATTTTTTTGTTGACCACTTTAATTTTATCCCAAGCGTGTTGGAAATTAAAATTATTTTTCATTTTTTAGTTCGGTTTTCTAATAAAGCGTGTTGTTTTAGTTTTTTAAACTATTATTTATTTTTTATTTTTTAGTATGGTTTCCTAATAAAGCGTGTTGTTTCTGGTTTTTTAAGCGATTATTTATTTTTTTTATTTTTAGTTTAATTGATTGTCATAAACTGGAATCCCATGAAAATGCAATTGCTTAATACTCTTCTAAAAATCCTCCGGCCTGGATTTGAACCAGCGGCCTATGGATTACTTAAATTATATACCACTCCAGTCCACCGCTCTACCAACTGAGCTCTTACAACGATTGACTAAAAAGTCGATAAGTCCGCAACCTATTACACAGGTTTTAATTTTTTTCTGATGATTCTGGCCAGGATTTAAAACAAAATAATTAAATTATTGTATTGTCATTTGTCCTTTACAATAATACAAAGTTTCAAGTCGATCTAATATTTTAAGTGGGTGAAAGATTCCGTTACATAGACAGATACAGGTCAAGTTACGAACTAATACAATTTTCATATGATATCATGAAAGGCTATCAAATAAGCATTATATTTCCTCATAGAACTTATCCTTGATCTTGTCATCTTTATCTTCTGTGCGAGCATGTTCATTTACGATTATAAAATCATGTTGTTTACCCTTTAGAATTATGTATCATATCCTATCACTGACAAATTTAATATCTCGGATAGCGGACAGGATCCTCCTTCTGACTAAAAAACCTGTTCCAAATTCAGGTCTCTCTGCACCCTCGTAATATAATGCAAAGCTTGCTGATTCCTAACTACCTTCTCCTGGCCATCTAACTTCCTGTAAAGTGACTATATCCAAGGGCGATTTATCTAATTCCCGCGTTAATATCTCTAGTGCCCCGCTATTGTATAAAGTCCTAATATTCCACGTTCCTAGGAACATGTTCCTAGTTTTCAAATATCTAGAAAAAATAATTACAAATAGTGTAAAAGTACCTATAAATGGAGAAACTAAACTAAGATACAGAGAGGTAGAGAGAATACATATTTTAAATGTAATTAATATTTCGTAATAAATATAGTTTTTATGTAATATAATTTGGTGTGTACTACATTTCTCTCAAAGTCGCTTGAAGATAGTAGTGCGCCCAGTCCCCCGGTTTATTTCTGGATATTTACCAGGTATCAAGAAATAAACCGTATTACTCCGTTGCCTTTGACATTGGAAGGGTATCCCAATCCGCCGATTGGTCATTGTCGCTGGTTTCTAATATCTTCAGCGACATAAGCGTCAAATTTGGAAAATGTGTGTATTAACACACATACCATAATTAATTAGGCCAAGATCGTTCGTTTTATACTGTTAAGATAACAACCTGAATCCCTATCTCAATTCTGTAGTAAACCTAACTTACGGACACTTTCACACTCGAGAGGATATAAACTCCTGGCCGACCTGTTGTGGCAAGACCCGGGAAATTTCGCAATCTGTGGCCCAGCAGTGCCCGCCTGTCACTGTTTTACATGAGCCTCTCAATAAGTGGGCTGCGCCAACGCGCTGAGATAACCACAAGCTCACTAACTGTGTCCTGGGGACTCACTGACCAAATGACAGCTGCCAGATACTCGGAACTAACACTATCTCATGCTAAGCATCTATCCCCACACCACACATGTAAATTAACATCAGCGGTGCGTTTAATTTCCCCTCTGTGGAAGAAGATGGCTCCACTTCATAAACCGAGATCACCACAGACAATTTACTGGTCCCGCCCTGCGGTCAGAGCCTTTACCGGAACTAGATGTTATCTCACAGTTTCTTAAAACTAAATTATCCTAATGTAAATCATTCCTGTATAAATATATCCCACATTTTTCTGTTATTATCTTCTTCGTTAATGCACTTCCATTTCGTCCATAAAATACAATCTGAAATAACAGTTGCTAGGAAATGTTTCCATTGTTACGTAATTTTATAATGATTTTTTTACATTTTTATTTGCAATTCAGTTACCAAGCAACAAATAGTTATATGTCAAATTTCCACTTATTCTCATTCCCTCGGATATTAGCTGTTATGGAAATTTCTTGTTTTATATTCTTATTTTATCATAATAATTATCATCACCTTCACTTCAAGGTTTAGGTGATTCGCCTGTTCCGAATTCACAATGATTCCTTCCATCTCTTCCTAGGTCTTCATATATCCCTTAATCCCTTTGGTTTATAATGATATGCTATCTTGGGCAATCTTGTTTCTTCCATTCTCTGAACTTGCTGTTCCCAGCCAAAGCGGTGTTGTTGAATTCTGTCATTTATTGAATACATATTTCTAATTCATTTCTTATTCCTTCATTTCGTATGTGGTCCCAATTTTGTGGATCCTTTGGTCCTTCTTAGAAAGGCCATTTCTGCACTTTGTATTCTACTCGAACTCCTCTTATTTGTTACCCAGGACTCAATACCGTATAAAAGTACCGGTACCACCATTGTTTTGTGCAACTTCGATCTTGTATCCTGGAGTTTTCTTGCGAACTTATTTATAAAGTGATCCCACTACAGGCCTCATGAGGCCCTTGGGGTAGTAGGAGGTTAAGGCTCCCACTTTTTTCTTGACAATCGGCATTTAATAAGTCTTAATTAATTAATTTTATGGTAGAAACGTAACTGATATTTTTATCGTCCGGCGATGACACGAGAATTGAACGTTCGGACAGGACAACTTCTGCCGGGTCCGCTAGTAAATAAATAAATAAATAAATACATAATAATAATAATAACATTAATAATAATAAATACTTATACGAATGTGTCTAAATGGCACAAAGAGTAGGGTGCGTGTAGGCAAACAGTTTTCGGATACTTTTGAAATCCAGAATGGGTTGAAGCAAGGACATGCACTATCTCCTCTACTATTTAATTTTGTACTAGAACGTGCCATCAAATCTTGAGAGGACGAGGAAGGCCTACAACTCAATGGTATTAATAAGCTGTTAGTTTATGCTGATGATGTAGTACTATTGGCCGATAGCGAGGAGATACGAGTAATATAAAGCGTTATAAAAATACATGTAATTTAATCATTGTTGTATAAACCTCAACGGTATAAAAAATAAATGACAATTGAAAATTAAAAAGTATAGATTAATTCAAATGACGAAATAAAATGCATTTAATTCATAAAACTTTTTAATACAAACATCACGAAAAAAAATCGCGTAATTGAAGACGCGAACTTCCGATCTTCACTAACAGAAACAGTGACCGCATGCTTTATACCGCCTGAGCTATCAGGACGTACATAGGAGAGTCTTTAGTTTATGCCACAAACCCACACATAGGCTACAAGGGCCAGCACAATTATTGACTAGTTTCCTCGTTTGAACTCAGTTTGCTGTGCCGAGTAGAACCTTAAAAGGGGAAATGTGCGTTCAAGAAGGGACTCTATTTTTTATTTTGTGCGAAGGGTAGTACAAAGAGTGCTTAGCCGCTAAAGTCATTAGATGTAGGAGTTCACGTGAAGCGAAAATTTAATAATTGTTCTAGCGCTCGCAATTTTCGACCTTTCACAACGGAACTCAGAATATCCTACTAAAATAAAATGAGGTAGGTATCATCCGACAATAAGAGAAATCCCTCAAATCCAAAATTAAAAATTGACTAGCAACCGGAATGTTTGGTTCGTCGAAGTATGTAGGCTACCATACCATTCTATAGTGTTCTGCCCAAGGGCAGGTCCTTCACTGCAAACATAGCACTTTGATGCTATGCTTTGCAGTTTTACTAGGTACGGTAGCTTCCCGTTGCTTTTGGTAAAGATGATGATGATGTTCGGGGACCTTTTGGACCTCAAAGCTACCTGACATTTGTCTTACAGGTCAGGAAAAAACCCGAAAAACCTCACCCAGGAAGCTTATCCCGACCGGGAATCGAACCCGGCCCGCTGCGTAACAGTTGGACCCACTTACCACCCCTGGGGATACCTCAGGATATATTCCTCTACTCCCCAACCAACTACGTTTTTCTCCCTATGTCTACTTCTAAACCACATTGGAACTTCATAAACTTAAGTGTTACCTTCGGGTAAATTGGTGAGCTACATAGTACGTCAGGTCGCTAAGTCCTGACGACCCCACAATAGGTTAATGGGCTCCATGAGCCTGGCAGGGAGGACTGCTTTGATTGGAAGCACCGCAGATCCACCGACCATCCCCCTGTTCTAACTCCAGGGACGCATTTTGCAGCCGTTGATATACCGGCTAAGGGTTTTGGTTTCACAAAGCCCTGCAATGTGAGACTTTAGTACATCCAGGTGCTCATATCCTGGCGCCCCACAGTTGGTCCACGAACCCGTAGCCTGAGCCGGGAGTCAGCGCAGGTTCTCCCATATCTGGGCTGATCCGGGCCGTGCCCTGTTATACCTTCCAGGGACGTGTCCTGCCGTCGTTGTGGGCCAGCTAGGAGCTCGCAAGTTCCTGCAGGTAAGCATATAGTACGATAGGGCGCCAATCTCCTGCCGACCCCACTAATGGTTCACGAGTCCATCGGACTTAGCCGGGAGGACTGACGAGCAGATCCACCGACTTTCCCCCTGTGCACCACCCAGGGACGTGTTCTGTCGCTGAAGTGGGTCCAGCCTGAGCATTCGTACGTGAGGTCGCTCAACTCCTAACGATCTCACAGGTTATCCTCGGGTCAGTAAGTTCGGTCCCAGATTTGGCTAATGTCGTCCACACACAAAATGACTGGAGCAAATCCCCCAAACACAAAAGGATAGTTCCGCGCCTCCTCCATCGCCGACTGACCTGGTCTGTAATTCACTAGCTAAGTCGCCGTGGTATTTTCCAGACCATCCCGTTCGCAAGGCTAGGACTGTCGTGCCGCTGTTGTGCGACCAGCACACTTAGCAATGTACGCATCTAGAGAGCTCATTGCCCTAGCGCCCCCACAGTTGGTACTCGGGTTAGCTGCCTTACCAGGATAGACGCAGCTCATCGTAATACTACGCCGAGGCACCTGGGGTACCCCATTACCAAGCCGTGAAGTTCCTCTCCATTTAAATTGGGTATTATTCTCGACCCCCTGCGGATTCCACCCGGGAAGCAGCTCCTGGTGTGGGGCAAGGACAGTGATCACACAATACGACAGGGCGCTCATCTCCCATCGACCCCACTTATGCTCCATGAGTCCCTTGGACTTAGCCGGGAGGACTGACAAGCAGATCCACCGACCTTTTCCCCTCTAGACCATAACAAGGCTATTCGCTACCTCGAGACCACAGGGATGGACACAATTTAATTAACCCTTAATATTTTATTTATCTAGGCATAACAGCGCACGCCGGCTTTTGGCTACTAAGATAATTGTGTTAGTTGTATTATCAACAGTGTTATGATTATCTTGAAGATTTTCGGGCTGTAGGCCGTGGTCGAGAGGCTTGTAGTTCCCCGACGTTTCGCCAGAGACTGCGTCTGGCATCCTCAAGGGTTGTTTTGAGACTGGCAATTCTGTCTACTGTCTGTCCTATTTATACAGTAGACGGAATTGCCAGTCTCAAGACAACCCTTGAGGATGCCAGACGCAGTCTCTGGAGAAAAGTCGGGGAACTACAAGCCTCACGACCACGGCCTACAGCCCGAAAACCTTCAAGATCATCATAGCAACTCCAGCTGTGAAAGTCCACGTCAATACAACAGTGTTGTGATTATTTAGAAATCACGATTCTTTCTTCAATAAAATATAATAATATTTTTAATTGTCCTGTGCACTAAGGTCATCTAATTCACTGTTAGCACTACAATGGAAACTTTACGAATACGACCGGAAAAATACTTTACAACATGTGACACGGAAAAAATTCCAATTTCCTATCATACACCTTGGCGCATGCGCCAACAAACGCGAAGCTGTTTACACTATTAAAAATGATAATATAAAATTATAAAATAGTTACCTAAAAGATCCGTTTCCTCAACTTAAATATTATTAATTATCTATAGCGCTTTCGGGACTAGTCCCATAATCAGCAAAAGTAACTAGTCCCGAAAGCGCTACAGATAATTAATCATTTTAAGTTGAGGATACGGACTTTTTAGGTATCTATTTTATAATTTTACATTATAATTTTTAATTTTGTGACTGAAAACTCAACGGAATTTTATAATGAATTTTATTAATGTTTACGCTATGGAATCACGGGATGCAGCCACCATACTACACGATATTTAACGAATCTAAAACCTAACCTAAAGCAATTTAAGTACTTCAACGTTGAAAGACCAACCTAAAATCTAACCGAACGCAATTTAAGCACTCTAACCTGTGAAAGACCAACCTAAAAGCTGACCTAACGCAATTTAAGCACTCTAACCTGTGAAAGAATGCAACGCCCAAAAATAAATAGTCTTTTTCTTATTATTCATAATTTGTAGGATTTTCATCCTGTTTATTTCCAAAATCACTCTTCGGAGGAAGACGTGTTGGATGTGTATCCATTGTCTATCCATCTCTTGGCTGATCTCTTTCTTCTCTTGTTCTTCTCCCGTCCATTAGTCTATCTTCTTTAGCTCTTTTGCAAGTCGGTTGTCTTCCATTCTTTCCATATGACCTTTCCAATATTTTCGTCTATCTATAATAAATATGACACTTGAATATGACATTTGTCCCTAATTTCTGTGTTGTGTATCTTATCAAATAATGTTTCCCCCTGAATAGTTCTTAAGATCTTCATTTCACATGTGCTTGTCATTTGAATAGTAAGTTCTGAAATTCTGAAGTATATGTGTACAGTTAATTAGTACGTACTCTATGTTGGCTGCACTGGAACACGTCTTTGTTTATTGTATAGAATATTCCTTAGCGTCAATATGGCTGCCACGTCTTCATGTTACGTATATATTATGTATTTGTAATATTATTGTGTTTTCTTTATGTAATTGTTATATTATTGTTTTCTTTTTGTTTTTCTTTATACTATTACCAAACATTACTTTATTGTAACGGACTGTTAACAGCATGTACGGATTACTGCACGTGCGACACATATTTGTAAATAGCATTGTATATATCTTACTTGTCTTATAAAGTCCTATTACTACTATGTAGTTAAATATCATAGAAAAATATATTCAAATAATCGTTAGAAAAATGTAAAAATTATTGTAAATGATGGAAAATAATTTGAAAAATGAAACCCTAAAAATAAAATTTGGCAAGAATTTATGAAGGAATTAAAAAAGTCGCGTCACTAGTGGAAAAGTTTAACCGCAGATTCTTAGTTATACTATTATTCGGAATATGGCGTAACATTACTGTGTATAGCGTTTTCTTGTACGTTTTTATTTTATTTTTAATGTATATGTATGGCATGACAAAGTGTTCAATACTCTGTTTTTATCGTCACGACAACTTTTCCCTTAATCACCTGTTTTCAATGTTTGAACTCTTATTTTTTTCTTATTTCCTTCCCCTTTCATTATTTTCACAAGTTCGTCTCGTGTCCATCATCTAGACACGAGTTCTACACACAAACACTCATTTATTTCCTGCACATACTACGACATTCGTTAAGTATTGGCAACACCATTATAACATAACAAAAAAATATATTTAGGTTATATTTGACATTACGAACTTCATTTATAGTCTCCTCTCAAGTTTACTATACGTTGCAAAATCCTTGGTATATGACGCACTCCATCTGCAGCACCATTTCTGGATATCTCCCTCATCTGATCGATCTAGAGCTTTCTGGATATAAATTCTTGATTGAAACAGAATGTTTCGTAAAGGCACTTTGATCTTGGATAATAAGTTATAGTCACAAGGGCTCGTCTCTGGTGAATTTGGTGGACGTTCCAGTGCTTCCCAATTCCGCCATATGAACAAATTCTACTGAACATTTTTTTAACGCGGTATTACTTACTACATGTGAGAAACAGTGAATGTATTCACAAAACATACCTATTTCGAGACTTTCGATATTATAAATGTACACAACAAAGACTGCTCAACAACATACCACAAGATTACAATGGTCACCACCAGGATCGTCGATTTATAAGAGTGTTGCCATTACTTATCGAACGCCCTAGTATATGCAATGCGTCTTTGGATCCGAAGTCTTCGAATTGGATCTCGACCAAAATTGATGGAATTGAGGAAATTTTAGACAGAATTCTATTTGGTGTATTGTTTTAATAAACAAAGAATATAAAGTTTTGCAAAACACATACTACAAACTGGTCATCAGATTAACAAAATCGAAGATACCGTGAAAATATTACACAAAAAGAGTAACAAAAACAGGATTAGCATCTTAGAAAACAAGTAAATTTTAAGAGAAGCAGAAGAATATAAACATTCTAAACGAGAACACACCCACAGACCTAAATCCATTATGTACATAATATGCCTACATCAATACCAATTAGAATGCCGAATATGAAACTTGTTTTTTAAAGAGCTTCTTAATTTAATACTGTAACGAATTTTTTGGATATAAATCAATTCTAATATAAAAACTTAACCCACTGGCACTATTGAACCCGTAGGTTCATGGCCGCGCGGACATAAGCTCTCCATAAATCCCTACCCTGAGATAATGTTTTCCAATCATCCCCTGTATAATCTACTTCCCTCAAATCATACTTAATGTTATTTTCCCAACTCATTCTTGGTCTACCAACTGGGCGTTTTCCCTCAGGTTTTTCTATAACATTGAAAATAATAATAATAATAACAATAACAATAACAATAATAACAATAACAATAATAATAATAACAATAATAACAATAACAATAATAACAATAACAATAATAACAATAAAAATAATAACAATAACAATAATAACAATAACAATAGAACAATAACAATAATAACAATAACAATAATAACTATACACAATAATAACAATAATAACTATAATAACAATAATAACAATAATAACTATAATAACAATAATAACTATAATAACAATAATAACAATAATAATAATAATAATAATAATAATAATAATAATAATAATAATAATAATAATAATAATGGTAAATTATACGAGAAACGCCAATTAATATATGTACCTTACGCTGTATAATGATGAAGCCAATATTAGAGCAAATATAATTGAGGAAGACGGATAAAATAAGGTATAATACATTCAAAACATTTTAGTACATAACCTCAATTGTGATAACAATGAATATTAAAAATGTTGAGCTAATAATGATGTTGATTATTTTTCTTGCTTAATAATGTGTTATGATTAATATGTATTATCAACATTTATAGTTTTGTGTTCACGAAATCGTTGCCACAAAGTAGTTGAGAACTTGTCCAACTTTACAAATTCCTGGTAAAGTAAAAAAGCAGGCTGTTAACACGAGTTGTGAAGGAGAAAGTCTTGGCGTCTTTATTAATAATACGAAGAGCTTCCTGCAATAAAGATGGTTTCGTTACCACTGCCAGTTGATACAGCGCCTCTAAAAAACCAAGTCGCATAAATAGAGACATGAATATTGCTCTACATAATGAGAACATACTACTGCATATCTGGGTTATAAACAAATCTAATGTTTCTTCTCTTAACGACTTCATGTTCCTCTCTGTGGGGGAAAGGTGCGTTATACGGTCTTTCATTCAATATTAATACATCTTCCCCCTTAGACAATAAGAGTTCTTTGTTTCAAAATTTTATATTATGAATAGGACTCGGAAGTTGAGGACCTAGATGCCTATAAAAGACCTAAATATATCTTACAAAATACCTAAAAACTGAAAATAATAACGTAAAAAATGTTGCAGTTGCTAACGAGTGGATAAAGACAACCTCACTGTCTTGACCCTCTGCTCGAGGTAATTTCTAAGTAAATTTTAAGTCGAAATACAATAGTTTTGGCGGTCAGTAGACTGGTGGTTAAAATAATAATAATAATAATAATAATAATAATAATAATAAATAATAATAATGTTTTATTTTAGCTGGCAGATTTAAGGCCATAAGGCCCTTCTCTTCCCACTCAACCAGCGAATAGTAGAATTATACAAAAATTACATAACATATTACAATTTTAAGATATTAAAATACAGACTAAACAAAATACAATGATGATGTGATCTAATACTAGCTAATACTAACAAAAACATAGAATATAATAAAATTTAAATGATTTAAAATAAAATAAGTATCTTCCTAGATGGTATTTATAGAATGCTCTATGTAGTAGTTATGCAGTTAATGTTTTCATTGTGTCGAAGCAAATAACGGGGTTATTTTGTGAGGGTTCAATACTGTCTCAGCGAAACAAAAGTGTTTGTTGGTATACAAAAAAATCTTTAGGAGGTAAAACTAGAGTGTTTTTTAATAAGTTGAAATTGAGACTAGACTCTGCGGATTCTTCAATTAGGCCTATACAAATGGTATAAATGAAGTCAAAAGATGGTAAATTGCAAAAAACAAAAGGCCGTTAAGACCTTTAAAAATGGCTGAAAAAGGCAACAATAAGCTAAAAGAAGTCGAAAAAGGGCAAATGGACTGATAAAAGCCACCATTTTCCGGCCTACAATGACCCAGAATGCTTAGATTATGTTGGGCCTCGTCTTCAGACATGAAATAAAAAAAATGTTTTTCTTCAACTTCCGACCCAATTATGAAGCTAATTGTAACTTCCCGCATGAGGTATTTCAAATAGGTTACTGGATTTTTTAAAGAAAAGAATAATTGATTTGGAGGGTATCTGCGAGCCTGGAATTCAGAGACTGATGTGTTACCCAAGATCATTCGAAGGTCACTCCTCAAGTATATAAACAAAAAAGTCATATCCATTTTCACTGACTATTTAACTCATGCCCCAAATGGGAGTCAATGACCAATCACGTTTCAATGATTTCTGTTTTACAACCAATCAGAGTCGTGTTTAACCAAATATTTATCAGTGTTATAATTACCATATTAAAGAAAGCTCCTCCTTACAATATTGCGTTCCTTTGGCAATAAATAGTATGATCTGGTTGCAGTGATAAACAAAAGAAGCAGTAGAAGCGTACCTATCGTTTCTCATTTGTTTTCAAACATCGCCGTTTACATTAAATATATAAATATTTTAAAATACCTATAGTTAAATAATGATTTGTGAGTAAACAGCTTAATTTTATTCGTTAAATAGTCCTAACAAATGCCACTCTTGATTTCCAAATTCTCTAGATAAATTCACTCCTCACTTCGTGAGTCGTGAATTTATCGATAATTTGGAAATCACTCGTGGCATTACTTATGAAAATTAAATTTAGTAAATCATATTTTTTCATAACATTATACTACGATACATCTTCCGAGCTAAGATTTAGTTGTAATGTAAACAAACCAGATGTATGACTGCATTTCCATTGGTAGAATAATAGTTTTACCTTTAATCGTGTATGAAAATGTAGTTTGACTCTCTAACGCTCGAAACAAAGAAAATAAAAATATATATTATTATCTAGCACATGTCTATATAAGTTATATAAGAGGATCTCACATTCAAGACATAACCAAATTTATTTTAGATAGACGAAAATATTGGAAAGGTCAATAGAAAGAATGGAAGACAACCGACTTTCAAAAAAGAGCTAAAGAAGATAGACCAATGGACGGGAGAAGAACAAGAGGAAGACCAGCCAAGAGATGGATATACAATGGATGCACATCCAATACATCTACCTCCGAGGACTGGTTTGGGAAATAAACATGATGAAAATCCTTCAAGTTACGAATAATAATAATAATAAGAAGAAGAATTTTAATAGAATAAATGAGTATTGTTGTATTCTTACGAATGCGAATGTAATTTGAGTTGTTTGAAAATGGCCGCTTCTGTAAAAAAAAATCTAAAACGTTGGAAAGGAAAGCATTTGAAAAGCGGACAGAAACAAATTATTTTGAATGTTTTCAAACAGTTTTAGTGAAAAATATCCTACATCAGTCACTGAGTATGTGGTGAAAATAACAGTAGAGTTTACATGTGAGGCACCATACATTTTACTCGTAATGAAGTTGTAAATAAAGGATACTTATCAACATCATGGCAAAAGCGCAAAGGTCTGATTACGTAACCCATAAATAGTTTTTGTTCATAAACAAATTAGAAATAGAGGAAGTTCTAATTGTTAGTACCATTTTACTTTGTCTTCTTATTATTATTCAAAATTTGTAGGATTTTCATACTTTTTATTTCCAAAATCACTCCTCGGAGGAAGACGTATTGGATGTGCATCCACTGTCTATCCATCCCTTGGCTGGTTTTCCTCTTGTTCTTCTCCCGTCCATTAGTCTATCTTCGTTAGCTTTTTTTGCAAGTCAGTTATCTTCCTTTCTTTCTATGGCACTAACACAAACAAACACAATTACACTCATATCACGTATCGTCAAAACAATTATCATTACTTTAAGTATTAAGTATATTTATTTTATGTATCACTAAACACAAACTCACAGACACAAACAAACACACAATACTTTTTCCTTTATGTAACATCTACACTTCACATACCCGAAATCTGTATGTATTATGTTTATTTATTCAATAAAGATTAGATAGTAGTTAGGGACATAGAGCAACCCGGGGATAAGGGCATTATGCCCGAGGTAACCCGGGGGTGGTGATGGGGCTCTAAATAAATAATAAATAAAAATAATGACCTTTCCAATATTTTCGCTTATCCATGGGTATCCTTGTGTGGACGAGGTGCCCAGTGCCCAATGATCCAGACGATAGAGCGAGGAAGCGTATGCTACTGGTCTATAAGACGAGACGGAAAGCGAAGAATAATCCACAACGGGCAGATGGGGTTCGGTAGTCCTGCATGACAACCCATCTAGGAGAGACAACTCCGAAATAAAACGGAGCAGGCTGAGAGCTCTGGAGCTTGGTGAAGACAATCGGCCTAGGGAGGAAACCCCGAATAATAAACCCCCACTTCAAGATGTATCTTATACATTGCTCTCAGTCCTAAGGATCAAGCCTCGGATCATTTTACCTTGTATTCAGTCTTATTTCCCGTGAAAGAGACGTTGTCTAAGAACAATGTTTCTATGAATGACAGTTCTGTACACAATTCAGCCATATGGCGGGTAAAAGTAGCATCTCGGTTCTCCCAATAGACGGAGTCGGCGTAGTAATGCCTTAAGCAAGTCTGTTTACAGTACAACTGGAACTTAGCTCGGATATAGTTTAGTAGTAACATTAATGTAATGTACGGCGTCAAGGGCTTAGTTGCGAGAAGGATTCAAAGCAGACGATAGTAAATTTAATAATTTTAATTCAACCAAAACAAAACAGAGTATTTAAAAAATGACCCACATGAATTATATATTAATGAGGTAAAGATAAAGAAGAGCGATAGTTTCTGCTATTTTGGGATCAATTATAGAGAAAGATGGAACATCAAATAAAGAAATATCAAAAGGATTAGCGATGGAAGAAAAACCATAGGAATGTTAAACTCTATACTATGGAATAAAAACATCGTTAAGAGAACAAAACTAATTTGTAAGTCCATACCAGAAAGTATAATGTTATATGGATCGGAAGTTTGGACAATGACACAACAACATGTCAACAAAATAATTGCAGTTGAAATGGATTTTTGGAGGAGTGCTGCCAGAAAATCTCGACTGGAAAAAATTATAAATTCAGAAATTAGAAAATGGATGAGTGCAGAAAGAAATATAATGGATGAGACTGAACACAGAAGGCTAAAGTGGTATGGACACGTAAGAAGAATGCAGGATGGAAGACTACCAAAGGCTGTCTATGCATGGAAAATTGAAAGGATGAGCAGAAAAGGAAGACCAAGAACAACCTGGAAGAATAACATTCAAAAATCAGTGAGGAAATTTGGTGTAATAGATGAAGACACAGAGGACAGAGAACGATGGAGAACGTTAATTAAGGGAAATTTGTGAATGTTTGTTGCAAACTGATAGTCTATAAGTCCGTAGTAATTCATGATTTTTTTAATTCATGTTAATTACGAAGATTGGTTGGAGAAAACCCTCAATGAGGAGGAAAATTCTTAAAAATAAGAAAATAAATACAATTACAATAAATTAATTTTATCATAAATACTTTCAGGAATGAATAAGAATAATATTGTAACAAACTCAGCATAAAAATATGTTGTAATTGTGATGAAGACCGTGTTAGTCGCGATGGTCTAGTGGTTATGTTACTTGCTTCTAGTTCATAGAAACGCGGGCACAAACCCGGCCAGGGTCGATGGATTTTAGGAATGGAAAAATGCAAGGGACAAACCCTTCGGGAGAAACTTTAAGCCGTGGGTCCTGACTCTTATGATTTTCAGGGTAAATAAAGAACCGCAAGCCTTAATAAAGGGGCATCTGTGCAAAATTTACCGACCCTTACCATCCAAGTAATACTTTAGTTACCCACTAGGTGCATATGGAGCAGAAATAGGGCTGATACAACAAAAACTAAACAATTAAAAAGCACATGTGAAATGAAAATCTTAAGAACTATTCAGGGGAAAACATTATTTGATAAGATACACAACATAGCACTTAGGGACAAATGTCAGATTCAAAACATAACCAAATTTATTACAGCCAGACGAAAATATTGGGAAGGTCATCTGGCCCATTCCTCCACTCCTTGGGATACCTCGGTCAGAGACCATACTCCCATGTCCCAGATACTTGTCCTCCCTTAACTATTGCGTCCACGTTCAAGGTTCTCGGCAATAAAACCAACAAAACTCAGGGAGAAGGTGTTGGAGTCGCAACTTCAGGGAAATTGCTGAGCTACATAGTACGTCAGGTCGCTCAATCCTGATGACCCCACAGTTGGTCAACGGGCTCCTCGAGCCTAGCCGGGAGGACTGCTGTCGCAGAGCCACCGACCATTCCCCTGTTCTACCTGTCATATAGAAAGAATGGAAGACGATCGACTTGCAAAAAGAGCTAAAGAAGATAGACCAATGGACAGGAGAAGAACAAGAGTAAGATCAGCCAAGAGATGGATAGACAGTGAATGCACATCCAATATGTCTTCCTCCGAGGAGTGAATTTGGAAATAAACAAGATAAAAATCCCACAAATTATGAATAAGAAAAAGAAGACCCACTAGGTGTCTCACTGAGGCGATATGCCAATACCATAAAACTCGCTGATATATGGGTAATTAAACGTATCTGTGTTATCTTGGTTAAACGTTCCCACTAGGGACCACCCTAATCCAAACACACTGGGAAGTAGAGAGTTATTTTGGTGTCTAACAAAGGAACTGTCAACCATTGCATGCCAAATCTACCTTGAATATTCCCCCAGAGGAGCGTTGTAATGTTTCAAAACCATGTCCAAAAAATAGTTCCCGTTTATAATTGCAAGACACTAGGATCGAAGCCAGAATCCAGTAATGGTAACCCATTGTGCGTAGCAGATGAACTCCCTGTTTGACTTAGAGCGGAGTGGTGTGAGGCGAATGCAGCGCGGACGGCAGGTAGTGAGGGCTGTCCAATCCATCAAGTGAAGAGTTTATTAATTTCGTGTAGTTTAAATGAGAGATTTGGCGGTGGATTTCCGTAAATGGATTAAATGGTAAAATTTTGTCGTCGGCCAAAGGAATCCAGTATCAATAGTTGGTGCCTTGCAATTAAAAGCGGTTGATAATTTATTGGACACGGCCTTGCTACATCACAACGCTTCTCTGGATGGAATTTCAAGATAGGTTTCAGCAAGAAATGATTGACAGTTACCTTGTTAGATATCAGTTCTGAATTTTTTTTAAATAACTGCTTAGAAATAGATCAATCAATAAATTAGTGAAAACGATATAGAGTCAATTTAAATATATCTGGTACAAATAATGCCTCTAAAATGTTTTATCTCATACATAATGTTGATACAAACTGACAAAGCAGCATTTATCATAATCCAATATAGCATTATACTTGACATGTTTGTAATTCTACTATAAAATATAATGTTTTTAGATTCTGTTATTCGTCACACTTGTATGTAAGACAGATATGTCTCGTAAATTTATTCTTCCGTTTCGTGGGACTGTGTTTAACTTCTTTTTTTTTTTAATTTTATAGATTTATCAAAATATTTACCGAAGACCTACTTTTACATTTTGGATTTTAATTATTTATTAAAACATGCACTATTTTGATACTATTTTATTTAATAATACAAAATATTTAACAGCTGATGTATTTGGAATTGCAATTCGAATTTGGGCGTTATAGGTTGATAGGTTTTGCTTAGATGCCTCTTTTTTTCAGATTTGAATTTACTTTACGCTTCGTAAAATCTACAGGACGGGACCTACGACCTTAGTTCCCTTCAGAAGGAACTCACAAGGAAACTGTCAATAATTGTATGCCGAAACGTACCTTGAAATTTTACCCAGAGAAGCGTTTGGTGTACCAAGACCATTTATAAATAATTACCTGCCTTTTTAATTGTAAGGTACAGTAATCGAAACCACAACCCAGTAATGTCAAGTTACTGTACAGACAAAATGGACTCCCTACATAAGTAAGAGCGGAGTGGAATGTGGCGGGACGTGGCGGGTAATGCGGGTTATCCAATATACCAATATAGGAGTTTTATAGTTTAAATTAGTGATTTCGTACTGGATTTTACTGCCCTGTAGTTATAAACGGCATATATTTTTTTGACACGGACTTTGTACATCATAATGCTTCTCTGGAAGACATTTTAAGGTGGGTTTCGGCATGCAATGGTTGACACAGTTCCCTTGTTAGTTCTTTACGCCCTTAAAATCGATCGAATGACCAGGTTTAAATTGGCAAACATTGCAACTAGGGGCGAGTTTGGTAACAAGGCTACTAATCTGAAGGTACCGACTTTTGGAGATAAAATTTAATAATAATAGTAATTATCGTTACTAATTAAAAGTGCTGCCTTTATTGGATAAGTCACGAATTGTAGACAAAAGTAGATTGAAAATTAATATAAAATTATGGAATATTCACCTGAAAGGTCCGTCTCCTCAACTTAATTAATCATTTAACTGTAGCGCTTTCGGGACTTGTCCCATCATCGGCAGGATTCAAATCTTATAAAAGTTGAAAAGTAGATTGATCACATGAATGGAAGGAGTAAAGAGAGATATCCATTGTTAGCAAGAAATTATCAAACAAAAGGAAGACGTGATATCGTAAGACCTAGAAAACTTTGGGCTGATGCGTTATCAATTCAGAACGGGCAATTGCCTAATTCTTGGAGTGACAATGATGATGATATTACTATATTTTATGTATCTACTTATTTTACCTGAATATAGTATCCATCCATCCATAGTAATTCTGCCCGAGGGCAGGTCTTTCACTGCAATCGTAACATTTTCATGCTATACTTTGCAGCTTTACTAGGGAATTCTAGGTGTGGTAGCTTCCCGTTGCTTTCCACACCGATGAAGGATGACGATGATGATCATGGCCGGATGATTTTCTGGGACCGTTGGGCTCTAAGCTTCCTGACATTGTCTTATAGATGAGGAAAACGCCCGAAAAAATCTCACCCGGGAGCCTGACCCGACCGGGAATCGAATCCGGCCCCTCTGCCTGACAAGAAAGCACGCAACCTCGAGACCACAGCGGTGGACGAATATAGTACAAATGTCAATATTTTTCAGAGTCATCAATCTTCATATAGCCTATTTATTTGTTGAAGTGAGAACAGAACTTCCCGATAATCATATATTTTTAAAACGTTTGGCTATTCTACGTCACATTGCCACTTGCCAATATTCGATAGGAGAACAAGTGACTGCTAGCGTCATGTTGTCAATGTGATAACACACGTTCCCGATAGAGCCAATTGTCAACATATTTACTCACATTTAAGGGGATTCTATCCCAGGTGTCCATCTACATTAGTGGGTAAGTTAGGGTGAGAAAATGGGCGAGTTAGTATACCTGATTAGACTAGCATTCACTTATTTTTTAGCCTTTTTATGATAAGTTGGCTACACTGTCTGAACAATGACTAATACATATTTTACATTGTAAATAGGGTGATTTTAGGTTACTTTGAGCTTAACTTTTCACTTCATTTTAAGACATTTATCTCATTTTTTGAAGAAAAAAAATCAACATATATATTTCTCTCAGGTAATTACATACTGCAACAATAAATTGTGTTTTTCCGTTGATTTATTAGATTTTATTTAAATGGCATGGTGGAATAAATCCCCGAACGTTTTATTACACGAGAAAAAAGTTTGAAATACGTTACCTTGTATTCATTACAGTATTGATCGTTAGATATCCTTTGAAGTAATAATTGCTGTATATTATTTCCACTACTAGTTTTAGCGTCAGCAAAAAAATATTACTTCCTTTTCTAGGAATTTATTACTTAGTAGGATATGTCTATCCTTTGATGTAATTTCAAACTACGAATTAATTACAATACTATACTGTAACAAACTGAAAACACAGTTCTATTGGGAACATAATTTGAAACCTAATATCCACTTGTTTTTAATATAGTTCAAATCAAATATAAAATCATAGAAAGAGTTTATTACGTCACCGGAATCAACTTCCGAACATCTTTTTTTGCTTGTTTGTTTTTTAGGTTAGTGGATTTAACGTTAATATGAGTAATATGGCTAATCGTGACTTAATGGGATAAAGTCCTATACTATAACTGGATATTTTTCAAAACAGTATAACATCGTAGAAAGAAGTTTATTAGGTCACCGGAATCAACTTCCGAACATCTTTTTTGTTTGTTTGTGT